>CM076575.1:6412373-6695865 GCA_034641835.2 Pinus albicaulis | reverse complement strand
CCGATAATACTTACCACTACGTGTCGCACTCCTGTCTGGATCCGAGGTCATTTAGTCTGTATGGATACACATAATGCTCTTTTTGCACAACATTTTCTTAATTAGTAATGGTAACATCCTCAAAAACTTACCCCAGAATCCTTTGAAGAATCGTTGCTCGGCCTCAGAGCATGTTATAGATTGATCAATGGCAAACTCTATCACAAAGCCTCCTAGCACACTATCCACCCAGTGATCCACCGTGCGTGTAATAGTGTTATCGGTTCTCTCCAATTGTTCAAGCAGATCGAGAGTCCACTGAGTGACTCGCTCGTCCTTCTAGCACTTCTGGAATTATACCAGCCTGGCCAGCCACTCCTGAAGCTCAATTGCAAAGGTTACAAAGAATATTTCGTAGCTTTAATTAAGGACGTACCTATTCTTCCACCTTTCCGCCATTAATTTTTCACTTTGGTTTTCTCTTACTGCAAACTCCTGGATCTGTCTTTCGAACCAATCCTCGATCTCTTTTCTTTCAGGCTTCCAATATTCTTTTTTCATTACCCGATCCCTTTCTCAGATCTCTCTAGGTCCCAGAAATGGAACCATTTGTTGGCTTGAGGGGTCCTGACCCAGGTTCGGTGTGCAAGGTTTTCCAACAAACCCCTATTCTACTGGCCCTTTCGTCAGTGACCTGCTTGCATAGGTCACAGTCTCACTCGAAGTAGTATGGGTGGGTGCTGGAACCAGGTTTCTACACCCTGAGAAAGGAGGGGTAAGGCAAGCAGGGTTGCGTTCTGTTTATATTATCTCTGCGCAGGGTCAAGTATTTGTCCAATTGCATCCACGTGCACTAGATCTACAATTAGAATCTTTTCATAACCTTAACACAACATTACATACCCGAACAGAACAGATCTAGATTTACCTTAATACACAGACTTTAGTAGAATAATATAACCAAAGCAGAATAGATCCAATCATTCAATATACAGACCTTCACAGCGGAAAGACAGAGAAATGCATAGCACATTAATCATCAACAATTCATTCAGTAGTACTCACAGATTCAAATCCAATAATCTTGCATATTCATTCATTCATCACCCTTACAATTCCCTTCCCAGCCTACGCACACAGCAGCAGGGTCTGCACACAGCTGGACTAGGATCTCCGTGCACATAGCCAGTAGGATTTCGTTCCCCAAAAACCCCAACAGATCGCTTACAGAATAGACCACATCAATATCTCATCAAATCCTTACCTCTTACAATCCGAAATTCCTCCCTATTTATAAAAATCTAGCTTTAACATTCCTATGGTCCGCAACCCATGGTTTTCAGACCCCTATTTTACCCTTTAACCCCATTAAAATGCTTCTCGGGGCTTTGACCCACCCCAAAACCCCTGCGCTATACTAAATATTAAAAAAAAAACCCAAAAATAGACCGCTTTCGTAGCTTTTTAGGAGACCTCGTTCCAACAGTCATCCATCTTCTTCATTTCTTCCAGAGTTCCACAGTTTCCCTTGGAGCATTAATTAGCTTATGGTGTTCCAATCTAAAATTAGTGACTCTGGTGTAAGTTACCCTGCAATCAATAGTATCTTGACTATCCATAACAATTGAAAAACTTTATACATGAAATTAATAATTATTGTCCCCTTTAACACTGCAGTTTTCTCATGAGTATTATCAACTTTGTATTTTTCGTCGACCAAAAGGGTTTCATAGGTTTCCCAGGACAACAAGTTACCCTGCAAGTCCCAGCAATATCGCAATCCAGCCCTGGTTCTTTTATCAAATAAAGTGTTAAAATTCTCTACAGCTTGCTTGATCTTTGTCAATCTCTATTCTTCTGACTTCCTGTGTGCATTTTTTATTATCACCTTATTAATTTCTAGAACACATAATGTTCTGTATTTTATCTCATGTTCATTCAATTCTTGATCTGACTTGGAGTTGATAAAATCTATTAAATTTTTAGCCCAGATGGCTCTATTATGTATTTTCTATTTTTCATATAGTATAAGCTCTTCAATATCTTTGATTATACTCTTCTCTTGTGAAATAAGTACTAGAGACTCCCAAACTATTTTCATCACTCCTATAATCTCATTCCAAAGTATATGTTTGGCTTCAATCAGGGACATGTTCCCCTTCAACTTCTCCTTGAGATACTTGAATTCTTCACAGGCTAACTGATAATATGTTTTGTATTTGTCTGCAGTATCTTTTGATATTACAATTTCATTATATTTTTCCCTTATAACCTTCATAGATGTATCAAGATCACTTTGAGTTTTCTTCCTATCAATCTCTTACATCTTCAATTCAGTACTCAATTGTGATATCTTAGCTATTGGGTCATCAATTTCAGTTGATAAAACTATTGTGCAGACATGAGAGTCAATCTGCCCTTGTAACCTAGTTACTACTTCCTTCAATTTGGAAACCTCTTCATATTTTTGCAACAACTGTTGTAAAAGATTATCCTTTTCAGATTCCACTTCTGCTACCTCAACTGCCATTGGATGTTCTCCAGTAGGAATTTTTAGCTTCTTCCTAAGTACATTCACTTATGATTCTGCACTCTGCAACAACTTCTGCATAGTTGATTTGTCAGTGGGATCTACTCAAATTTTGTTAAAGATCTTCTTTAATTCATCATTTTGAGTGGAGAGAGCTATGGAATTAGCTTTCTCCGGCTTCATTTTCTTGATCACCTTTCCCAGTATGCTTTCAAATTTACTTGCAGCTACACTAGTTTTATTCAAATCATTAGCAACCAATAAACCGGTTTGCATATGTAATATTCCCAATTTTTGCAGCTAATGGGAATACAATATTTTATTTTCAGTTTGCTTAACTCATGAATAAAAGTGTAAAGGAGGAACTCTAAAACTCCTAATCAGAAAAATAAATCAATTCCCAATGTGAACATGGACAAATCTGGGCCATTTCAATAAAAGACACTTAGGTGTGAAGAGGAATCAAGAAGATTGATTGGGTCAACAGGACCAAATCTCAGCAGTGTCTAGATGCATTGAACCTCCTTATTGATCAGCGCAGTTTTAGATGAAGAACCTTCATGTGAAAAGGGTTAACTCATTGGAGGTGGTTTAGGGTTTTCTAAGCCCTAATTTTATAAAATTAAGAGGAAGGCTACAAGGAAGGTAGTTGAAGATAATTCAATTTTGAGATTGCTTAGGCAACTCAAACTCTCTTGGTTGCTTAGCTAGAGAGAGGAATTTCCTATTTAGGAATTCCTCCTCCATTGAGGAGCTCTTAGAAGAGTATGTTCTGAAATGCCTCACATCTAGGCTTGAGGCTAGGCTTCCTCCTCCATCACAGCGTTATTTCTGTTGGGCAGGAATTGCTGTGTTGTAGGGTGTTGCAGTGAGGGGCTTTCAACACCACTTCCAGATCTAGTTTTGCAGAAAAGGGAGCATTCCTTTCTCTGGGAGATTAGTGAGGAAGCATTAAGCTTCAGTTCCAGATCTTGGCATTAGGTTGAAGGACATTCCAACATCATATGTGTAGTATACTTCAAAAACGGTGTCATTTTTCCAGTGCATTGCTGCAACAAGGTTTCTACCCTAGTTTGGTGTTTATTTCCTTGAGGAAGGGCCATCCCTTCTTTCGGAAAGTTTGTATTTCAGTCCTCTTATGTAATTTTGTATATTTCAGCTCATCTACTTATATTTTCAGTGATTTTTCATTTTCCAGATCCACATTCTGTAGATCTTATACTTGTATTTGTTCTTTCATGAAATCCCCTTATCGGGTGATCTATTTGATGTATAAAAGGAGTTGAATCTCCATTTTCTTCATGCTCAGTTATAATAAACTTCATATCTGATGTTTCATACATATTTTGTCTAATTTCTTCAGAAATCACACAATGTATGCTTCAGACATATTCTGCATACTCCAAGTCATGGGAAAACAACATTTTTAAGCTTATCCAGGAATGGAGGAACTGTTTAACATAGCTATAATGCTTTGTTTGAGCTGAAAATCGGAGCATAGGTCCCTCATGGCTTAACATAAAATAAACTCTCGCAATTTTCCTTAATTTTATGTAGATTTCTGAATACATCTATTTTAGGGTCGAAATCACCGCTTTTCCCCACTTTTTGGATCCTAAATTCAGATCTAAGTTGCTGATGTAATTGAAATCAGTTTCTGAGTGTCTATCAACACATTTTTTACATTGATAGCTCTCTACACTTTCATTAGAGCGTTTTACTTTGTTTCAACCCCTCATTGGGCCTTCTCTTGAAGATAACTAGGTGCGGGAGATCTGTTTAACCCACATAGTCTTACTTGTTTCAGCTTAAATATTGGATTTAGTTTTTATATTGTCTGATCTAAAGGATCCAAGAGTTATTTTCCTGTTCTAAAGCATATTTTTCTGAAAATGCGTTTTTAAGTGCATGATTCATGAACTGTTCCTAAATAGGAATATTACAGCATATGTAAATTGATTTTGTCAGGTAAGGGAATATTCTTGGCATCAACAGTCAAATTTACAGTCCCGAAATTTCTTGATGACCCCACTATCATTTCAGATGGATGTGAAGAAACAATCTTCAACTTCTCCTTTTCTAAATCCATTACAATTAACAACCTAGTTTGATTAGGGGTGATTTGAGACTCAGCTTGAGCCTCCACTCTTTCCCTTATCCTTTGTTTTTTCTCAAAAATTTTGGAAAAAACTTGTTTAATTAATGGTACCTTCTCATGAACAACTTCATGTCTGGATGGTGAAGCCGGTGTATTCTATATTTCTCCCAATTGAATTGAAAATCCTGGTTGTGCATATGGTACTTCTTCACTTAGCTTGGCCCTCTTCTCAGCTCCTTGCTCCTATGTGTCATTATTCTTTTCTCTGTCTGTTTTATTTATCTTTTCAGAGATAGCAGGAGTTTCAATTCTAGTGTTATCATTCCTTGCAAAACCCTTATTAGCCAAATTTTCAACTTTTGGCCTACTCTCATGAGTATAAGAAAAATAACCATTTTCAACCCTCTTTTATAAATCACCTAATGTGGATCATAAGCTCACTTTTCACCCAACAATAAATACATGTCTTCTAGCCTTTGGTTGGCTTCCTTTGCAGCTTGCCTCATTTTCACAATGAAAGGTCCAACAGTCATGGGCAACTTAAACATATGACATTTCTTCATTTGAACAAAGTGAATTTGATCAACATTTAAACTCGGTCTAATCAATTCTAAGGCAAACATCCTCATGGGAACAAAGGGAGGCAATCTATAAGGTTTAACCCCAGCCCCATACAACCTAATCTCTGAATAGTCTTTAAAAATAAACCAGTCCCCATATCTGCAATTACTAGTGAGCTGAAGGAATTCCTAGGCTTTAGGCAAAAAACATGGGGGAGCAGTCCCATTCAAAATTTTATAAGAAATTGGTAAATAGTAGGCAGAAAAATTGAATAACACCCCATCATTAGGTTCATTCCTCACCAGGTCAGTCCAAAAAACTAATGACTATCTTTTCTTGTTTGAATTCATAATATTCAACCCCAAATTTAAAAACTCCTCTGCATTTTGATACATGAACAGATATGTAACAACTGAAGGAAATTTGAAAGAACTTGTTAAAGTTAAGCTCTTGAACTAAGAGTTGATATTATCTTGCCAAAATTATGGGATATCTAACACTACTTTAGCCTTCATCATCAAATCAAACAATCTTAGTATTGATCTGTCAATATAAGAAGCATCTTCTTTCCTAATAATTTTTTATAAAAATTGCAACATGTTTAATTTCTACATCAAAAATTTCCAAAGAGAATACCTTTTCATCTGGAGAAAACTTCCTTGCTTGTGGCTTCAGGAAGAAAATAATTTGTGTGTATTCTTTCCCTACAAGATTGTCATAATGAGCTATTAAAGACTCCTCAGTGAAAAAAAAATAGGACTCTGACTCAAGGTAGAAAAAGGCTTGACGGATTAACAAATATGACACCTTGAAGACACTTTCTCCCAAATGGTTCATGACAAAACATTTGCCAGGGTATAAATTTGATGCTAACTAGTGAATGAATTTAGGGACAAGATGGGTTCTTGGGACACATGTAGACAATACTCTAGACCTGACCATGGCTATAAAGGCAAGGGAATCATGCTAGTTGAGGATAACCTACTGATACAGAGATAGGTGTTCAACTATGCACTTGATGTCTATAATATATTTCTTTGTGTCCATGAGGGGAATGTGACTTGACGAGACAGATAGAGATGACCATGCCATGTTAGCACTCGGGATGATTATTGGATTGACTTTAACTGGGGGCTCAGGGTGACTAGATAACTAAGACAACTTGAACAAAAGAAAACAAGTGAAAAAAGAACGGTTTTGACTCTGTATTTATAAGCGTGGCGGGAAAATTTCGGAAAAACAGTCATTAACTGCTTGACAAGACCTACATATGATTGACTCGAGCATTGGGTTGGCTTGCTTGCTGACACAATCCTCTGGTTTCTTGCATCAGCATGGGGGCACCTCAGGTACAACAGACTCTTTAGTGTTGTGCTACTGCAATGATCATGGGCCATTGATTTGAGTCAACGGGCCTACGTCACTGTCAACTATGGGGGCACCCTGAAAATTAACTATTGGGCTATTTGTGCCTACAGGTTCCTCTTGATCCACCTTCGTTAGTTTTCATCTAATCTCCGCCTGAAAACTTGCATACTTTTTAAAAATATGGTTGAACCCACCTTTCACATTCTCTGAAACAAATATTAATGTTTCGTATATAAATTTTCAATAGATCTTAGCATATCAAATCTTATTTCATTTTTTGATTTTTTCACAATATTGCATATTTTTATAATTTTGAGTATCATTTGAAAAATAAAAATAAAGGTGAAATGAACCACAACAGTGGTGATCACCCATTACAACATTGCCATTACATCCCTAGATTTCTCTTAGCGCTAACCAGTTTACGCACAACCATAGTTCGCCTCTCCCTAGAAGATGGCTCAGACATAGAATCGATGGATAGCTCAACGATGCAGGAGGATGTGACAAGTAGGTCCATTCTCTTCCTGTCAGTGGAGACTCTGGTCTGTTCGGGAGCCCTTAGCCACCCCTACCTGCCCTCCACGGAGAAGAACAACTTGTGCGTTATGCAACACACGCAACCATTTTGTTGCTAAGTGCCCTGAACTAGAATTGCTACGCAGATGGTTCCCGATCACTTTACCAACCAAGCAAGAAGCGAATAGCCAAGAAATAATTTATTGTCTCATATGTCAAGGCAACCATCAGGCTCAACACTATACTTATACCCCTCAAGTGTGCCCACTAATTGACATCATTCGTTCATTAGAAACACAGTGCTGAGATATCATCAGTCCAAAACTTAATATAAGGCAGATTTCCCCCAGGCAACCTACCCCATTTCAATACCAAAACATCGGGTGAGTAAAAAAGATTCATCAACCTAATAGGACCCATGTCCAATCTAGGTCTGCATGCGAGCTATGCAGCAGAATCAACCACTAGGTCAACCAGTGTTAAGAACTAAATCACCTCACAAATAGCTCTTGCATGGTCTCCCATATCCCTCAGACATCTCTCTAACCAAGAGAAGATCACACACTTCTATTACAGGATCTGCTCACATTATCACCATACAATGAGATGTGAGCACCTCCCAAAGCTTCAAGTGGCAAGAGCAGCGTTAAGTCTACACTCCCAAAGAGATCTAGATCTCCTGAAACTAAAAACTCGAAAATGGAAGCAAAGGAATCTCTCCTTTACGCCTGATCCTTTCTGAGCATCCACTTTAGGGACGAAGAGTAGTGTTGGTTCTCACACCATCTACTCGATAGGCATCATGGTACCGTGCACCGTTTGCACCAGCCATAACCATGAAACAGAGGCATGCCCCTCAATGGAAACATTTACGAGCCTCTGCACCAAACACAATTTCCAAATACAGGAAAGTACATGTACTCTTCATATGCCTCGGGAGGAACCTAGACTTGCTCTTATGCAAGGCACCACGATGGAAATTCCTCCCCCACCAAACATCGACGACATGATACATTATATATGATTCATATCATCGCGTATCAGAACCATGACTCATGTTGTCTGCTCGTCGATGGTAGGTTTCGAGTGAGCTGCAACTACATGAGTAGTTGTACCAACAATGGTGCAAACACAGTCTATTTTCACCCTGTCAACTGTGTCTGGTTCCACCACATCGACGATGGAATCTTATTCATGTCTGTCGACCAGCTCCATTAGGACTGAACCATTTCCTCACAGCCTTGCGCAGACCCAATCCCCCTTAGGATCCTTATTCTATTCAGATGAGGATATTCTTGAGGCCATGAAGGAACCAAATTATCTGTGGGATGCAATACATTACCCCTTGTTTTTTCTTCCTAAAAAGATGTTTGACCCTAAAAAACCAAGAAACCAAGAGGTTTATGCAATCGAATCAAAAGGTTTCCTTCTGTGTTATGAAAACAGCTCCAAAAATAGAAGAAAAGAGAGATCAACGCCTTAGAAATAAGCCACTTCAAGGGGGAAACCTCCTTTACATTACATAAATGAAAAATTCTTGGATGATACAAATGACAAAACCTCCTTCTATATATAGGATTCCATGGTGTCACAATATAGTCATAGCCTACCTAACAATAATAATGTAAGGGGACAATAATAACAATATGGGGGTTACAGGGGTACAAAAATAACAATAAGGGGGCTATACTAACCACAATAAGGGACTACACTAGTAATATAGGGACCTAACATGCCCCTCTCCTTCAAAAAAGTGTTGTCCTCAACGTTTGAGTAGCTCTAGATGCTTCTGTATAAAATTCTCATCCTCCCATGTAGAATCTTCAGTGGGTAAGTTCTTTGTTATGAATATAATTCATAACAGATATAATTAATATAGTTATTAATAGTTAAATAGGGATTATGTAAGTAGTCATTAAGTTAGTCAAAGGGCATGTCTAAAATACATGCCCATTCATGAAAGGTCACCTACCTAGGTATATAAGCAGGGCCTCATTGCAACATTTATCATCATATATTATACATTTTATATATAATATATTATTATTACAATACCTCTTGTGTATTTTATAACTTAAGTCAACAAGCCTACAGCTTTGTTGCTCCATTTGCTCAACCGTTTAACCTGAAGGCAATTATGGAAGAGGAAACTTTTGAGACGGATGAATCTGGAACTAAGAGACCGATTAGATTGAAAAATAAAATAGTGTGATTGAGGAAGGTCCAGAATCATAATGGTACCATAGGTGGCAGGTTTCTATTGTATTTTACTTCACTTTTAGAAATTTTTTGTACTTTAAAAATGGGAGCTGTAAATGTCGGGGAGGAGGAATACTCACAATTGTACAGGGAGTTACCAAGCAATTTTATTGAAGAAATATTGGCATGGCTGCCAACAAAATATCTGTATAGATTTATTAATGTGTGAAAACAATGGAACACACTTCTTCTGTCAACCAGTTTTTTCAGGAAACAATGGGCAGAGGCACCTCCAAACAAATATCCATGGATTGTTTTGGGAGATGTGGAGAACAATTGAAATTGTTGGACATTCACCTGCTTCATACGAAGTTGGAAGAACTCTTGTTTATCCCTCTAATTTTTAGAGGGGAAGGAACTTAGACCCTTTCTTTATATGGGATCAGGCACAATCCTCTTCTTGATGAATGACAGATTTTCCAACTCCATTTATGTCTGCATTTCTCTCACAGCCAAGTGACGTGTACCCCCATGCGAAATTGCAGGCATGAGACTTTTTTGGATAGGGGAGATAGGCATAGACGAAGAAGAGGAAGACAGATACAAAGTGTTGGTGCTATGTCACTCTCATGTTAATCCACAGAATATAGTGGAAATATAAGATTCCACTGACAAGGCATGGATGATGGTGAGACTCCTGCCGAGGCATTTAGATACAATTGAAGGGATTAATGATATTAGTCCTAGAACAACGTTTTCCGAAGGTTACTTCTATTGTATAATGGTGGCAGGCTTGCGTGATAACCGGTTAATCATCAACGTTTTGGGTTTCAACATAGTAGAGGGGACGTGCATCAATGTGCCCTTGACTCATTTAGAGCATGATGATGGTGCAGTGTATGTGAACAACTCCAGTGGTGGTGGCATTGCAGTGTCATCAAGTCAGCCGTGGTGTTACAATCGACGTTGCAGTGGTTATAATCCATGGTGTGGATGCTACGATGTTTACAATCGACGCTATGGTGTTTACAAGCCACAATCTTTCAACACAAATACGGCTGGGACAATCATCGTTGACCCATTCCCATTTTGGTGGCTTAACGATGGTCGATACAATACCAGGGTCGATTCAAAAGGTGTGACGTTTATTTTCATTTGATAGGGATATATATATATATATATATATATATATATATATATATTAATATTAATGTTTATTATATATTGGTGTTTAATTAATCACCATGTAATATTATTAAACACCATATATAATCAACATTAATATTAATATATATATATATATATATATATATATATATATTAGTTAAAAAAAATTATTAATTTAATTATTTAATTAATTATTAATTAATTAATTTAAAAAAAAAAAAAAACCTATTTTCAAAGACAACATTACTAGAGAAGGTACCAGTGGTGAATGGCATATGCCAAGAAGATAAATCCCAAGTGAAGAAAATTGTCAAAAAAATATATCTTTGAGGACAAAGCTTTTAAGAAAAAATGGATAAGCCCTAATTACAAGGAAGTATGAGAACGAATTATACATTCAAGATGACAACCCAAAGAGAAGAAAGTTGAGAAGCAATTAAGGCAAATAAAATTAGTATCCAAAAAACTTTGAGGACAAATTTTCTGAAGAGAAGGGCAATGTTATGAATATAATTTATAACAAATATAATTAATATAGTTATTAATAGTTAAATATGGATTATGTAAGTAGTCATTAAGTTAGTCAAAGGGCATGTCTAAAAGACATGCCCATTCATGAAAGGTCACTTGCCTAGGTATATAAGCAGGGCCTTGTTGTAACATTTATCATCATCTCTTATACATTTTATATATAATATATTATTATTACAATACCTCTTGTGTATTTTATAACTTAAGTCAACAAGCCTACAACTTTGTTGCTCCATTCTTCCACTTGATGAGATACTCTGAAATTGATCGATTTTGTAGCTTTCACGTTCTTGTTCCTGTGACTGCTTCAGGTTCCAATATGATTCTTCCTTCCTCATCAAATTCTGGAAATATTGTTTGAACTAGAATTTTGTCACCTATAACCTTATTTAAGCACGAAACATGGAAAACTAGATGCACTCGTGAAGAGGCAAAATGCTTCAATTTGTATGCCATAGTACCAATCTTTTACAACACCTTGTAAGGACCATAGTGCTTTGACGATAATTTATTATCCTTATTAGCTTGCTTGAGGGGCATTTTTTTGTATGGTTGTAGTCGTAAAAATACCTAGTCTCCAACATCAAAACTTCTCTCGCTGCGATGTTGATATGCTTGTTGTTTCATTCGATTTTGTGCCAAATTTAGGTTATCCTTTAAGATTTGGAGAACTTGTTGTTGATGCTCAATGTGATATTCCACTTCTTGAACCTTAGAATTTTCTCTTAAATATGATGTGATGGACGGTGGATGATATCCATAAAGTGCCATAAATGGGGTCATTTTTGATATAGTATGGAAGGAAGCATTATACCACCATTCAACCATAGGTAACCACTTGACCCATTGTGTTTGTTTATCAGATACAAAAAAACAAAGATATCCTTCCAGGCATTTGTTCACTATCTCAGTTTGACCATCAGATTGAGAATGATAAGATGAGCTATGAGCTAGTTGAGTACCCAAACAAGAAAATAATTTTGTCCAAAAATCTCCAGTAAAAATGGGATCTTTGTCACTTACAATAATCTTTGGGTTTCCATGTAGCTTTTGAATTGTTTCCATAAATGCAGTAGCAACTGTACTTGATTTAAATGGATGAGATAATTCACTAAAGTGTGTTGTTGTAACGGGGTTCCCTAACCACAATTTTGTCCAGTTTTGTAATATTTTGTAATATTTAGTCTAGCACAGGGGTTTTGGGGTGGGTCAAAACCCCCAATGATTTGTAATGGGTCAAAGGGTATACCAAGGGTCTGCAAACCACGATTTGCGAGCCACAAGATAACACAAGCTAGCATGATATAAATAGATGGATAAGTCGAGTCTAGAGCAGGATAAGAAGTGACGAAGCTTAGATAAAAACTTGTGGATATTTTGTGTTGATTGTATAGGTAAGGGCACCTGCTGGCTATGTGCACGGAGACCCTGAGTCTTGTTGGGTGTGGACCTCACTGGCTATGTGTGCGGGCTAGTAGATAGAGTATGTAAGCTAGATCTGGATGTTAATCAATGAGAAGATTGTTTGGGATAACTGAAGTGTTCTGTGTTATGATTATTGGCTGCACTCTGTGTTATTTATATCTGTCTACTACATATTGAAGATTATTGATACGCACATGGATGCAATACTGTATAAGAAGGTAAATGCATAGATCTGGTTAGATTTAGATGTTTTCTTCTCTTAACATGATATTGAATGATTTATGAGCTCCGCTGAAGATATTTTGTCGATACACTGTTGAGGGTTTCTATATTAAGGTTCTTCCAATGCAGGTCTGATAGATATGAAGGGACCCCCTTCAATTAAATTTCTCTCTCTCAGGGTGTGGAAACCTGGTTCCAGCACCCTCCCATACTACTTCAGGTGAGACCTTGACCTACGTAAGCAGGCCATTTCCTAAAGGGCCAGTAGTATAGGGGTTTGTTGGCAAACCTTAAAACTGAACCTCGAATTAGAGACCCCCCCCAAGCGAACAAATGGTTCCATTGCCGGGACTGGGAGCATTTTGAGAGAGGGATTGGGTAATGCCACGGGGTTATTGGCAGCCATTAAAACTTGAGTCAGAAGACTGGTTCAAAAAGCAGATTCATGAATTTTCCCTAAAAGAAAATAAGAGTGAAAATTTATCCGTAGAAGAGTGGAAAAATAGATATATTTTTTGGAAGTACACGAAATATTCTTTGTGTCCTTCGCACATGAGCTGCAAGAGTGGCTGGCTCGATTGGAATAATTTCAAACTTGCTGGAAGGATGATCAAGTCATGCAGTGGACACCCGAGTTGATACGAAAATTGGAAAAGACTGATAATAAGATTACAATAATTTTGGATCATTGGGTTGACAGTATATTGGGTGAATTCGTGACAGAATTTGGTGTTGATCAATTTGTGTCATATTCGGAAGCAGAACGAAGGTTCTTCAAACAATTTAGAGGTAAGTTCCTAAAAACCTTATCTTTTTTTATTAAGATGCTATTGAGTGAAAAGGTTGTATTGTGTGGCCACATCGAGTGAATGACCTCTGATCAGAGTGGAAGCACAACATGAAGCAGTAAATACTACCAAGTTAATCAAGAAGGAGATAGATCGATATACAGTCCCTTAAGGGAATCATATGATCGTAACCAAGGAAGGGATGCGCAAGGTGAAACCAGCCATCTGGCCACGCCGACATCAAACCCCCACAAGGGTAAGAACTCTCCTACACCTCCCCTGCCACCACCAGAGGATGCCATGGCCATGCACATGAAGCTACCTACCTTTAAGGGCATAGGGGATGAGGACATGGATCGATTCTAGTTTGTAGCCGTGTCTGTATGGACTGCGCAGAACGTTAAAAATGATGCTATCAAATGAGAATAGTAATCCATATCCTTAGAAGGGAGAGAACTGGATTGGTTTATGGGATATATTGGTCAACACGCGAACGCATCCATACAGGATATTAAGAACGCCCTAAAGCAACAATTTCGGAAGCCTAAGTCATACGCTAAATGTGTAGTCGAACTAAAGGAATTTAAGCAGGGACCTATAGAGTCCATATGGGAGGTTGACTAATGATTAAAGAAGGTTATCAGTGACGGGGAATTTTTCTACAAGGATAAGAAGCACAAATAATGGTTTATCACTATGCTATTACCACACTTGCGTGAGCCCATGGGACAGCAAAATATTGGCTCCAAAGAGGAAGCTCTGGAGATAGCCATGAAATTAGAAGCTACGCCAAGGGATGATACATAGTTCGCGACCCTACAGATCCAGAACCATCTAGAGGCAATGCACTTAGAAATTCAGAGCTTTCTAAATGATCGCGGTAAGGAAGTCAGCCCAGACGTGTGGTGCATATGTTGTAAGGTACTAGGTCACACTAAGGATCAATGCCCATTGTTATCAGACTACATGCAGATTGGGGAACCAAGCCCTCTATGACCCAGGGAAATGGCTGGCCCCAACAGTCCTATGTTATGGTGTATTGACTGTCGAGTGGTAGGAAGACATGATACAGACCACTGCCCACAATTGGGTTCTTATGTTCTGGAATTGAAACAAAAATGGTGTAGATCTTGCTCATCTATGGGTCATGACGAGAAAAAATGTCAAACCCTCGACCTCATGGTAGATAGGGGAAATTTATATAGGGTGCAGGTAGACCCCTCATCACCACTGTCTCCTTTGGGACAAGGGGGATCCTTGCAAGAGGAATGGGAGGAGGGAGAGGGGGGAGTGTTGGTCGAGGATGCTAACAGCTGATCTGTTACAATTGTGGTGACATGGGACATTTTGCACAATATTTCCTAAACCCAACACACTAGTATTGCATATGTTTTTGGCAGTTCGATCATGTCATTTAAGACTACCCAATGCTAATAGCAAAAATGCAAGAGAAGCAGTAGACACCTACGCAGAATGTGAAAAGAGTAAAGGCAGAATCACGAGACGATGGGTCATGTATCAATGTAATCACTCACAGCGGTATTTCCACTGGAGGAGATGAAGAGAAGGTGGAAACTTAATCGTTAATTAGAAAGGCTGAGGACAAAGCAGAAGGCTTGGACCTGAAAAAGGAAAAAATAACCTTCATCTAATCCTGGAGGGAGATGACCAAAAGTGAAAAACCTACCCTGAAGGGTGCGATAGATGCACAAGCAGGCGAAGCAGTTAAACCATTCTTCTAGGCATGTATGAAGTTGTTGTGCAACCAGAAGGCCGTAGAAAATATCCAATCCCTAATATACAATTGCGCAGAAAGGATTTCTCCACAACCCAAGGTTAAAAAATTTAACAAGATATACAAAAACAAAAAAAGGAAGGGACAAGAAATGTGCATGACTACACATATTGGGGACTATGAAATGGACCAAGTTATCCTTGATTTGGGCTCAGATGTTAACGTCCTACCCAAGCAGACCTGGCAATGAATGGGAGAACCTAAGCTAGAATGGTCGACTATTCCACTATGGATGGCTAATCAACAAAATATTATCCCATTAGGAAGACTGACGAAGGTGGTGGTAGATATTGCAGGTGTTAAGGTTTACGCTGATTTTGAGGTAATCCAGATAGTAGACGATGCAGACCCTTATCCTACACTCTTGGGTATGGATTGGGCTATTGACATGGGAGGTATCATTAATCTTAAAAGGAGAAGCATGATCTTTTAAAACGAAGGCACAAGGGTGATAGTCCCATTAGACCCAGCAGAAGGAGAGCGGTATATTGAATCAATACGGGAGGAAGCCTGATGTCAATCACATATAAAAATTAACCGCCCAGGATGATGACTGGATCAACCCTATTAGGTTCCTATAATAATAGAGATCATAATTTTGAATTGACTATGTTAAGTCTTGTAATATTATACATACCTTTTCTTTCTGCAAATTTTTTCCATATTAAAAAAAAAAAAAAAAAAGAGTATGTCCTAAAAGAAAAATCAAAGGACCAAAAGAAAATAAGTTCCAAAAAGGATATAAAGTATGAACCCCACAATAAAGAAATAAAAATAAATCCTGAAAGTGTTGCAAATTCAAATGCCACTACTCTTATTTTACTTTACTTTTGTAAATAAAATTGTGTGCAACTTGTCCAAAATGCCACAATTCATGATGATCGTATAGTTTAATCTTGATTATTCATGCCTTTAAATTTCATGTCATGATAGTTAGTGAATAAAGATCTGACCAAACCATTTATTATTGGCAGGTCAGTAGTTAGGTAGAGAATAAAATGAGCTCATAATTTTAATCTAAGCCATTGGAGGATATAAGGTTAGAAATAAGTTAGTTTTCTTATCAAAATAAAATAATTGGGTTAGAAAGCTCAAATGCGCCCAATAAAGGAAACAAAAAATGTTAGGGTAAATAAAGGGTAGGTAGGATAATTTCAAGGGTTATGGAAAGAATCATTTGGTTTATCTCTTATTACTAATGTCTTTCTAACATTTCCCCTTATCCTAAAAATCCCTCTTTCCTCTTTCAGAAACCATTTCCCTTTGATAAAATCTCTTTCCCCTTATTCTAATCCTTTTCCCCTCCTAAAAATCCCTTTCCTATTTTCCTAACCTTTTTCCCCTCCTAAAAACCCTATTTCCCTTTGAAAATACCCTTCCCATTAACTAGCTCCGCATTATTCAAATAAAACAACAAAACCCACTTTTACATAGTTTCAAAGCACTAAAGTATTAAGCGGACCCCAGTTTCCTTTTGACTCAATCCCCTCGCTTAATACATTTCCCCCGTTATTTCATTTTAACCTACCACCTAATATATTTCATTTAACCCCCATACTATACTAATCCCCCGTTTAATATATTTCCCCATTATTTCATATTAAATCCCGGCCCTACTTACATTTAACCCTCTGCATAAGTAATTTACCTGACCCCACCTCTTGAAAACCCCCAACTCATGCAACCGCCTGATTATTATTCATCAGATCTAACGACCAATAAGAATTTTAGCACCCCCCAACATACGATATTTAAAACCAATGGGGGGGGGGGGGTGCGAAATAGGTGGTTTTATCCACCCCCTCCCTTGCCATGCAGAGCCACCAAATCCTATCGCACCCCCCCCCATCTAAAACCGCCAAACTTCTTTTCATAGTGCAATAATCCTCCAGACCGCCTTTTGTTATGCGATAAACCGCCAAATCATTTCCACGCATGTGATGAAACCAATAAAGTTTGAAATGTTATAACCTCGTGCCATGTAATAAATCCCAATGTTCAAAAGTAATAAAAATCTGTCTGAAACCATTATTTCACTATTTTCTGTTGAATTGCGAAAATAGACCAAAAGAGCCATTGCAAACCAAGATTGAACCCTGTTGTTGTTGGAAAAATATTGAGAGGGAGGGGTGAATAAGTATTTAGAGTTAACTAATAACTTTTTCTTTTTCTTTATTGAATTCCATACACGACTTTAATGAACCCAACTCGCATATATATGTGCATATACTAAAAGAAACATGTGTATACTGATATGAATTTAGAACACTTTCAGAAACACACTTTTAACTCAGCTTATCAATTTTATGCATCTATTAGTTCAGCAATAAATATGTGCAGTAACAGCAAAATGAATCATCACAAGAGCATCACACATGAACACCAAGATTTAAGGTGGAAACCCAATTCGGGAGAAAACCACCGCTACTGTCATCTTTGTCTTCAATATTTATTATATGGAAAACTACTTACAATATTGTACTGATGCACACTCATATCAGTACGTAGGTATTTACCTGCAGAAGGCTACAACCTTCTCTCGTTTTCCAACTACTACTGGAAGGGAGCTACAACCCCCTAATCTCGTTTACCAATCACTACTAGAAGGGAACTTCAACCCCCTGATCAGAACACCAGCTTCTACTGGCATGAAGCTTCTACTTCCACACTGAAGGCTTCAACCCTCAGAAACATTGCAGACCCTGTTTCATCAATTTTCATACTAGATCCCACAGCTTCAACTCAACTCATCATAAAGATCATCAATAATAAACTTAACCCAAACTTCAATAAGTATAGTGAGAACATTGTAACCAGAACACAGAAATAACTCCAGACTTCAGAATAAGTATGCAGAATCAAACTCAACCCTGAAAATTCATCAACTTAAAATTCATATGCTACTTCGCTTCACTGAACCCGCATGTATACGCGCTTTCCTTCACACCAACCTATGGATAGATATATGAATATTGTTTTTATAGGATGTAATCAATCTCAAATCGAGATCTGAGGCTTTCAGTCAGATATATTTTAGAAATTCAAAGTCCTTCATCGGTTAGTCACTATAAACCATGTTTATTCTCTCATTGATCAGATTTGTACATAGTCAACTTAACAACATATACAATATTAAAACAATCCAGATCTACAAGAAGAGTTCATTGACAGACAGCAGAAATATAGCAGAAATAAGTAGATAACCTTTTCAATAAGCTTCAGAAAACCTTGACTTCCATACGCACTTTTTCTGAGACAAAGATGCGTATATACATGCTTTTACCAAGACAAACTAGCGTATAGATCTATGAATAATAAAATTGCAGATTGTTTCAATCTATAGAACTTACCCAAATTTCTTCACTTCACTTCACCAAGCATGCGCCAGATTATAGATCTAATCATCTCTTCAATGGATCACACAAGAGCATAGTCATTTCAGGTCTAAAGATCTTGAACCATCATTGTATCCATGGGTGCATCATAGATTCAGATCTATCAATTAAAACAGAGTTCATCCCATGCAGATAAACGTCAGATAAAAGTATTCAGTAACAATCCTTACCTATGCACACCTTTCACTATGATCTTCTTCTCCTTATATAGATTTAGCCATTACCAATACCATGAGTCAAAACCACACAAATGCCGATGGTATTCTTGGAAGGAATCAAATAGGTGACAAAATGCTCAATACTTTGGGCTAAAACCATGGTAAAGCCCCTTGGTATCATCTTTTACATCTTGTTAGAGCACAAAAGGGAATACGCGACTTGGATCGTTCTTATCCACGTGTATACGCGACTTGGCCTAGAAAAATCCATGTATAGAACCTGCAATATAAAAATCGACCACAAATCCTCTTCTGTACTTATTTCTTCTGATAGATTGTTGAGCTTTTCAGTAAGATATACTCCATCCTTTACTAGAGATTTGCCATCAAGGACAACATATTAGGACATAGGAATCATATTTCCAACAATCTCCCCCTTTTGACTTGATGGCAACTATGATGGTGTTTGATCATTACATTAGATAATTCAAACACCCAAAATATTCTCCCCCTTTGACATCAGGGGCAAAGAGCGAATCAATACCAAAAACAAGGAGCTCTGTAAATCTATTGTGTAGAGAAAATACCATGATCCCCCTTAGATCATACTGAAGTTTCAAGGAAGAACATGACTCCTTTCCTATCACCAAAGACTCATACTTACATCAATGATCCAACCAAGTGGAATTACATATTTGACTCAACTACCCAACCAAGTGGGTTTACAAATTTGAACAAGTCCTTATATGACTGAAGATAACAATTTTACATCATGAGAATCATCATTCTCTTTTCATCAAATTACAGATATGAATATTTATGACTAAAACTAAATAATCTCAAACATGAGATCATAACACAACAACCAATCAAAATGCCAATAATGCATCCTTTTCCACAAGATAGGTGCTCCCCCTAAGCTTGTGCATTTTTACCACCTTCAACCAATTCATCAAAGCATCTTCATCAAGGAGATAAATATCAGAGAATGATACAGAAAGATGAATACTAGAAGAACAACAGATATTACCCAATAGCACCAGAACTGTTCTGAACGCTGACCCAAAGAATTTTTGTCAGTAAAACTCATACGGGGTTTTATACATAGAAACTCGTGTATATACGTGATTCGCCTTTATAAAACAAGCGTATTGAATTTAAACTTCTGAAATTTTAAGCAGATTTGATCAGAGAGGCAGAGAAAACTCCCATATTCTCTCTAAGATATTCAAATGATTCCCTGGGTATAGGTTTAGTAAATATATCAGCAACTTGTTCTTTGGAGGGAACATACTCCAATTTAACCTTTTGTTCAAGCACTTGTTCACGTAGGAAGTGATACTTTATAGCAATGTGCTTGGCCTTTGAATGCATAACAAGATTCTTTGAGATACTAATGGAACTTTTATGATCACATAAAACGGAGATGGGAGGTGAACATCTAATTTGAATGTCTTGTAGAGTCTACATATCCATAGGAGTTGTGTGCAACATGATGCGGCAGCCACATATTCTATTTCTGCTATAGATAAGGCAATAGAACTTTGTTTCTTGCTGAACCAAGATACTAATCAGGGTCCCATATAGAATTCACCACCACTAGTGCTTTTTCGATCATCAACATTTCCAGCCCAATCTGAATCTGTGTAAGCATGAAGAGTGAGATCAGCATTATTTTGATACCATAGACCAAAGCCTTGATTCCCTTGTAGATATTTGAATATTCTTTTTACAACCTGAAGATGAGACTCTTTTGGATTAGCATGGAATCGTCCAACAATCCTAACTGCATGCATAATATCTGGTCCTATCCCAGTTAGATAAATCAGACTTCCAATTATGGATATATATTCTGGTTGATTCAACAAGGGAGAATCATCATGAGAACTGAGGTTACACCCAGTTACCATTGGTGTACTCATAGGTTTGCAGTCTTCCATCCCATACTTCTTCAGAATTTGCTTAGGTTGTTTTTCTTGTGATAAAAATATGCCATTTGTAGCTTGTTGCACTTGTAATCCAAGAAAAAATGTTAGTTCGCCAAGTAAAGACATTTCAAATTATTGTTGCATGACATAAGAAAAATTCTTACTCATGGACTCTTCATTACTTCCAAAAATGATGTCATCAACATATACAACTACAGTCAATAGTTTATCATTCTCAATTTTTGTGTATAATTTACTATTAGCAGAACCCTTTGAAAAACTTTGTTGATGAAGATATTTGTCAATATGATAGTACCATGCCCTTGGAGCTTGTTTGAGACCATATAAAGCCTTTTTAAGTTTACAAACAAGTTTTTCATCATTTCCCAAAATGAATCCTTCTGGTTGTTCTATATAAAATTCTTCTTCTATATCACCATTGAGGAAAGTAGATTTAACATCCATTTGATAAACTTTGAATTGTTGAAGGCCTGAAAAAGCAAGAAAAATTCTTATGGCTTCAAGTCTAACTACAGGAGAAAATTTTTCTTCAAATTCTATACCTTCTTGTTGAGCATACCCTTAACAACAAATTCTAATTTTGTTTCTGATAACATCTCCATTTTCATTTAGCTTGTTTTTAAATATTGATTTTGTTCCAATAACATTTTTATCATGAGGTCTTGGAACCAATTCCCAAGTATGATTCTTTTCAATCTGATCAAGTTCTTGATTCATGGCTTGAATCCAACATTCATCTTTACTAGCTTGATTTAAATTCTATTGTTCAATAGTGGATAAGAATGCTATATAGCTAGGGGATCCTACAAGAGTTCATCTTTTTTGGACACCTGATCCTTTTTCTCCCAAAATTTGAGATTCTGGATGATTCTTTTGAACATACCTGGACAGAGCCTTTTCAGATAGATCTTCTTCTAGAGCTTCATTGGGTTCACCTTAAATATTGTTGTTATTTCATGAGGGAAAACATATATCATCATCATCTTCATTTGTTGTTGTTATTTCCCTTTTATGAGCTAAGAGAGACTCATCAATTACAATGTCAATACATTCAACAATTTTCCGAAGCCTTTTATTGTAACATTTATATGATTTACTTCTAGAATAATATCCAAGAAATATTCCTTCATCTGCTCTAGGTTCAAACTTACCAAGTTTTTCATCATTTTTCTTGATAACAAAATTTCTTCCAAAAACTCTAAAACTCTTTACAGTTGGAAGATTACCATACCAGAGCTCATAAGGATTTTTATCATTTTTCACACGAACATGAGCCTTGTTAAGAATATTTACTACGGTATGTGTTGCTTCTCCCCAAAAGTTATCAAGTGTTCCAGAATCATCAAGCATAGCACGAACCATCTGTTGAATTGTTTTACTCATTATTTCTGCCACGCCATTTTGTTGTGGGGTTCTAGCTACATAAAACTGTCTTTTATGCCATGTTGTTCACATAAATCAAAGAATTCATTTGATATATATTCCCCTCCTCGGTCAGATCTAAGACATTTGATTTTTATATCTAATTCATTTTCAACCAGGGCTTTGAAGATCTAAATTTTTTTCAAATGCTTCATCTTTGTGTTTTAGTAACCCAATCCAACACATTCTAGAGAAGTCATCAATAAATAGAATATGGTATTTTTCTCCACAGGGTGACTTTTTCCTCATAGGTCCACATAAGTCAGTATGTATGAGTTCAAGAGGCTTACTTTCTGATCCTTCTTTGGCATTGAATTTCACTCTTTTTTTCTTACCGAATTGGCAAGATTTGCATATGGTATTCTCAGGCAGAGTGATGCTGGGAAGATCACAAACAGCTTTGAGTCTGCTAGATTTGTTGATTTGAGAGAAGCACAAATGCCCCAATCTTTTGTGCCATAACCAATTTTCTAAAGATTTACCCAAGTAACATTGTTCTTTGCAACTTTTCAATACATATAGATTTCTTGGTGTTCTAGTTCCCTTTCTTACTGTTTTTCCTGTGTCAAGTTCACGTACCACACATTCTTTTGAATTAAAGACAACTTCATTTCCTTGATCACAAATTTGACTCACACTTAACAAGTTATATTTTAATCCATCCACATACATAACATTGTTAGCTTTTACCTTTTCTTTTATAAAAATAGAACCTTTTCCTTTAATGACAGTAGGAGTATCATTTCCAAAGGTAACATTCTTTTCTCTTTCTAGAGCATTGTATGCAAGGAGTTTATTTCTATCACCTGTCATGTGTTTTGAGCATCCTCTATCAATGTACATTGATTTTCTTCCCCTTCTGGAAATAAGGCTATGCCACAGTTCTCATCCTGTAAGTCCTTTCTCCATACCTTGGAATTTGAAGGTTTATGCTCTTTTGGCTGAAGTTTTCTCCTGCATTTAGATTATCCATGACCAAAGTTATTTCAATAAGAACATTCAATTTCATTTTGAAGAGGATAAATTTTTTTATAATTATTCTTCTTTATTCCAGTCTCATTTCTTTGCTTTCTTGCTTCTCTGCTCATGATGGTTTTGTATGCAACACATTGAACAACTTTATGACCAAAATTATGACATGAGAGACATTTCCCATTAAAGAAGAAATTTCTGTGATCATGAAACCTTGTATTTGTGTTTTCCTACTTATTGGTATTTCTCTGATTGATATTTCTGCTATTGTTCTTTGTATTGAAGTGTTCATGTTTTACCTGTGAATTTTCTTTGTTTTCTTGTTGAGTGACGGAATGTTGTAGGCTGGCTTTAGCTGCATTTAGATAGCTTGGTGCTGAAGACTGAGAGGATTCTCCGATATATCCAAGATCTGTCTTTATAAGACGATAACGTTGTACCTTGATAATTTCATATAAGGTTTCAAATCCATTAGAAAATCTAAGATTCAAAGTTTTCACTTTCTCAATTTCCTTTCTTAGACTTACTATTTCACATTCTAATTTATCATTGTGTTTCTCCTTTTCTGCAAGCTGATTATTAAGAGTATCTATGGAAATTTTTTTTTCTTCCAAACATATTTTGAGATGATTTATTTCTTCAAGAAAATCATTTTCTTCTAGAGCATCCATAAAGGTATCCTTAGCCTCACTAGAATATTTTTCAAAAGCCATGAGAAGTCTAACATCTTGATCAGATTCTCCTTCTTCACTATTTGAAAGCCCATCACTATCTTCATGAGTATAATAATTTTTTCTATTGATAAACCGATTCTTATTTCCTTTTGCCACTTCCTTTCCTTTTTCATGAATTTATTTATGGGGATACTTAGCAGCATAATGACCAACTCTTCCACAAGAAAAACATTTAAAAGGAAGCTTACCTCTAAACCTTCCAATGCCAATTTGTAGCTTCTTTACAAAATTTACCTCATCTTCTTCTGAAACATACCATGATCCTTCCTTTTCTTGTACTTCCTTTGCAGCAGCTCTAAATACAACTTCTTTGACTTCAAATCGACCTCCTTTTCTCATTTCATAAGCAGTTAGAATACCATGAAGTTGAACAATAGTAAGAGTTTGTAGATCCTACTTCTCTTCAATAGCGGGCACTTTTGACTCAAATTTGGAAGTTAGATATCTTAAAACCTTTTCTACCAGGGTAGTGTCAGTTATGTTTTCACCCATATTTCACATACAATTTACAATATCAACTAGATGTAAAAAGAAACTAGCAATGCTTTCCTCATTATGCATCCTAATATTTCCATATTGAATTCTGAGAGTTTGGAGTTTAGCACTTTTTACCTTGGTATCACCTTCATAGCTTAGAATGATTTTGTCCCATATCTCCTTTGTTGTATTTAACTGCATGAATTTGACAAATTTTGATTCAGTCAGACTTCCCAATAATGCATTGACCACCTTTGCATTAGTTTCATAGTTCTTTCTTACAGTTGCATCTGTTGGAACTGAGGTTGGATATTGATAACCTCCTTAAACTATAGCCCATACATCTGCTCCAAGAGACTAAAGATAGGATCCTGTCCTTGTCTTCCAGAAGATTAAATTGTTTCTGTTGAAGAGAGGAGGCCTGATAGATGTTGTCCCATATTGATTGCTCATCTTAGCTTATATTCCTTCTAGTGATTAAGCTTCTTCAGAAGGACCTCCTCTGATACCAATTGTTGGAAAAATACTGAGAGGGGGGGGGGAGTGAATCAGTATTTAGAGTTAACTGATAACTTCTACTTTTTCTTTGTTGAATTCCATACGTGACTTTAATGAACCAAACTCGCGTATACACACACATATACTAAAAGAAACATGTGTATACTGATATGAATTTAGAACTCTTTCAGAAACACACTTTTAACTTAGCTTATCAGTTTTATGAATCTGTTAGTTCAACAATAAATATGTGTAGTAACAGCAAAATGAATCATCACAAGAGAATCACACATGAACACCAAGATTTAAGGTGAAACCCAATTCGAGAGAAAACCACCTCTGCTGTTGTCTTTGTCTTCAATATTTATTATATGGAAAATTTCTTACAATATTGTACTGATGCAGACTCATATCAGTACACAGGTATTTACCTGCAGAAGGCTACAACCTTCTCTCGTTTTCCAGCTACTATTGGAAGGGAGCTACAACCCCCTAATATCATTTACCAATCACTATTGGAAGGGAGGTTCAACCCCCTAATCAGAACACCTGCTTCTACTGGAAAGAAGCTTCTACTTCCACACTGAAGACTTCAACCCTCAGAAACACTGCAGACCACGTTTCATCAATTTTCATACTAGATCCCACAGCTTCAACTCAACTCATCATAAATATCATCAATAATAAACTTAACCCAAACTTCAATCAGTATAGTGAGAGCACTGTAACCAGAACACAGAAATAATCCAAACTTCAGAATAAGTATGCAGAATCAAACTCAACCCTAAAAATTCATCAACTTAAAATTCATACGCTACTTCACTTCACTGAACCCACGTGTATACGCGCTTTCCTTCACACCAACCTGTGTATAGATCTGTGAATACTATTTTTACAAGATGTAATCAATCTCAGATCCAAATCTGAGGCTTTCAGATAGATATCTTTTAGAAATGTATAACCCTTCATCAGGTAGTCACTATCAACCATGTTTATTCTCTAATTGATCAGATTTTTACATATTCAACTTAGCAACATATACAGTATTCAAACAACCCAGATCTACAAGAAGAACTTATTTTGAGACAGCAAAAATATAGTATAAATAAGTAGATAACCTCTGCAATAAGCTTTAGAAAACCTTGACTTCCATACGTGATTTTTCTGAGACAAAGCCGTGTATATAAGTTCTTTTACCAAGACAAACTAGCATATAGATCTGCAAATAATAAATTTGTAGATTGTTTCAGATCTATAGAACTTACCAATATTTCTTCACTTTACTTCAGCAAGCATGCACCAGAGTATAGATCTAATCATATCTTCAATGGATCACACAAGAGCATAGTCATTTTAGGTCTAGAGATCATGAACCATCATTGTATCCATGGGTGCATCATAAATTCAGATCTATCAATTAAAACAGAGTTCATCCCATGCAAATAAACCTCAGAGAAAAGTATTCAGTAACTATCCTTACCCATGCACACCTTTCACTATGATCTTCTTCTCCTTATATAGATTTAGCATTACCAATACCATGAGTCAAAACCACACAACTACCGATGGTATTCTTGGACGGAATCAAACAAGCGACACAATTCTCAATACTGTGGGCTAATACCATGGTAAAGCCCCTTGGTATCATCTTTTACTTATTGTTAGAGCGCAAAAGGGCATGCGCGACTTAGATCATTCTTATCTGCGTGTATACGCGACTTGGCCTAGACAAACCCGCACATAGAACCTGCAATACAAAAATCAGCCAATATTCTTCTGAACTGTACACATTTCTTCTGATAGACTGTTGAGCTTTTCAATGTTGGAGTTAATGCGTACATCCTATTTGAGAAGTTGGTTTGATGGTTGAGAAATTCCCTCAACCTCTCTCTCTAATTTAGGAATCAGTTGGATCTTAGAAACTTTATTTAATAGAGTGATCTAAATGTAATCAGTGTGTGTGTGTTTTGATCGCATACACCTTCTGTGTGCAATATATGAGTACTCTTAAACCATTCTTTATCATGGTATCGGAGCTAGTATGGGCCTGAACTTGGTCTTCCTTATGAAATAGAGACGCTCAGGAATCACGGCAGGCGGACGATGACAGCCAACTTTATCTCCTCCTAATGATGCATCCCACTGCATGCTTCTTCGATGGATCATTGAAGTCGTTCCTGCATGTGCTCATATAGGGTGTGATTTTTAAGTTGAGAATAGGACATTCTTGGTCGGCCGTAATTAAGTCTCTGCATGTGTTGGCGGTCAGGCCTCAGAGGTTTGGCTTTATGGACATCAATGCGAGAATCTACATGGCTCGAAAAATGCGTAGATCAAAGTACTGGCATTATCGTCTGGTGACCTAGGAAATCCAGCCTGCATCTAGTGGAACGCGGAGAAATTTCAGATTTGGGACTTATAATAGGAGACAGGCCTGGAATATTAGTGCAGCGCTGGCACTGCGTCCATGATAGGCCGCTGGTAAAGGGCACTGTGTCCATGTTAGGCCGTTGGTCACGCTGGCGCGGTGAGCGGTGTGTAGGAGAGTCGATCCTCTGCTGATGATGCATCTTACGACATCCTTTATCGATGCAGCATGATAGAATGCAACGCACGGTATATTTCAGTTCCAAAAAATGCATCATGATCCTGAAATTTATGTCTTCGTCCCCATTGCAAACTAAGTACCTAAAACTTGCTTTGTTGGCATAAAAGAATTACAACTTGTTTTAGTATTTTAGAGAAAGGCGACTTTAAACTTTAAAAGGTATTTTTTTGGTTTTGAATCCTTCATGTGATTATGGAGTTCGTCGTTTTAGACAAATTCAGTGGTCTAAATTTTCCTTCATGGAAAGTAAAAATTCAAATGCAATTAATGAATAAGAGCTTGTGGGGTATAGTGAATGGTTCAGAAGTAGCACCTATAGATGCCAAGCAATTGCTTGAATGGAAAAATAGAGATGACAAAGCTAATTCTATTATTGGACTTTCCCTTTCAGATTCACAATTACATCTTGTAGATCTCATTAAATCATCAAAGGAAATATGGGAACATTTGGCTCAGTTATTTGGAGAAAAAACTACAAATGAAAAATTTTCCATAAAGCTGCAATTATTTAGTCTGAAAATGAATGAGGAGACATCTATGTCCAGTCATGTAAATAATTTAATGTCTCTTTTAAGAAAATTAGGTGAAGTAGGTACTAAGGTGGAGGATGAAGATGCTAAAGCAATATTACTAAAGAGTCTTCCTTCAATTTATAGTAATGTTGTTTTCACTTTGAGTCAAATGTCTACACAAACATTGCATGAGACAATTGCAGCACTTCTGGCGGAGGAAAATCAACTAAAACCGGAGGATGCAGAAGAGAAATTTCATGTAGAAAATGAATTGTGGACAAAGTCAAGGATGAAAAAGAAGAATGCAAACAAAAGTGAAATTGAATGCTACTATTGCAGGAAAATTGGGCATATAGCGTGGAATTGCAGAAGTCGAGCCAGTGATGTGTTAAAAGGGAAAGAATCGGTAAATATAACCACAGATGAATACCAATTGAATTTTGATGATGAATTCAATGAATAATATGAACCTCTTAAACTCTTTTAAGAACAGCTACAGTTCAAGCTCAACATGGATGGTTGTCGAGATAGCATGACAATTGCGGATCTAGGGAAGGATCCCTCATTAGTTGTAGACATGGAAGTGGTCTCCTAATGAGGTTATGCGACAGATTGGGATGTTGTCCAGTAATTAACTTCGGGAGATCCTTGATTCGGGAGTTCAGTAGCTGAGCTCGGGAATCCAACTTGCTGACTACACCTTTACGAGGGTTATGAGGCAACTTGATGGAGCCTATATTGATAAGCTGAAAGCCAGTTAAAGAATGATTGATTATTTTATTACTTATGAGTGATTTCAATAAATTCATGTAATGTAATAATTAAGAGGGGATGTTGGAGTTAATGCTTACATCCTATTTGAGAATTTGGTTTGATGGTTGAGAAATTCCCTTAACCTCTCTCTCTAATTTAGGAATAAGTTGGATCTTAGAAACTCTATTTAATAGAGTGATTTGAATGTAATCAGTGTGTGTGTGTTTTGATCGCATACACCTTCTGTGTGCAATATATGAGTACTCTTAAACCATTCTTTATCATGGTATCGAAGCTAGTATGGGCCTGAACTTGGTCTTCCTTATGAAATAGAAACACTCAGGAATCACGGCAAGCGGACGATGACAGCCAACTGTATCTCCTCCTGGTGATGCATCCCACTGTGTGCTTCTTCGATGGATCATTGAAGTCGTTCCCGCATGTGCTCATATAGGGTGTGATTTTTAAGTCGGGAATAGGACATTCTTGGTCGGCCGTAATTAAGTCTCTGCATGTGTTGGAAATCAGGTCTCAAAGTTTTGGCTTTATGGACATCAATGCGAGAATATACATGGCTCGAAAAATGCGTAGATCAAAGTACCGGCATTATCGTCTGGTGACCTAGGAAATCCAGCCTGCAGCTAGTGGAACGCGGAGAAATTTCAGATTTGGGACTTATAATAGGAGACAGGCCTAGAATATTAGTGCAGATTTGGCACTGTGTCCATGATAGGCCGCTGGTAAAGGGCATTGTGTCCATGTTAGGTCGTTGGTAAAGCTGGCACGGTGAGCGGTGTGTAGGACAGTCGATCCTCTGCTGATGACGTAGCTTACGACATCCTTTATCGATGCAGCATGATAGAATGCAGCGCACGGTATATTTCAGTTCCCCAAAATGCATCATGATCCTAAAATTTATGTCTTCATCCCCATTGCAAACTAAGTACCTGAAACTTGCTTTGTCGGCATAAAAGAATTACAACTTGTTTTAGTATTTTAGAGAAAGGCGACTTTAAACTTTGAAAGTTATTTTTTTGGTTTTGAATCCTTCATGTGATTATGGAGTTCATGGTTTTAGACAAATTCAGTGGTCTAAATTTTCCTTCATGGAAAGTAAAAATTCAAATGCAATTAATGAATAAGAACTTGTGGGGTATAGTGAATGGTTCAGAAGTAGCACTACAGATGCCAAGGAGTTGCTTGAATGGAAAATTAGAGATGACAAAGCTAAGTCTATTATTGGACTTTCCCTTTCAGATTTGCAATTACATCCTGTAGATCTCACTAAATCATCAAAGGAAATATGGGAACATTTGGCTCAGTTATTTGGAGAAAAAAACTACGAATGAAAAATTTTCCATAAAGCTGCAATTATTTATTCTGAAAATGAATGAGGAGACATCTATGTCCAGTCATGTAAATAATTTAATGTCTCTTTTAAGACAATTAGGTGAAGTAGGTACTAAGGTGGAGGATGAAGATGCTAAAGCAATATTACTAAATAGTTTTCCTTTAAGTTAAAGTAATGTTTTTCTCACTTTGAGTCAAATGTCTACACAAACATTGCATGAGACAATTGTAGCACTTCTGGCGGAGGAAAAGCGACTAAAACCAGAGGATGCAGAAGAGAAATTTCGTGTAGAAAATGCATTGTGGACAAAGTCAAGGATGAAAAAGAAAAATGCAAACAAAGGTGAAATTAAATGCTACTATTGCAGGAAAATTGGGCATATAGCGTGGAATTGCAGAAGTCGAGCCAGTGATGTGTTAAAAGGGAAAGAATCGGTAAATATAACCACAGATGAATACCAATTGAATTCTGATGATGAATTCAATGAAGAATATGAACCTCTTAAACTCTTTTAAGAACAGCTACAATTCAGGCTCAACATTGATGGTTGTCGAGATAGCATGGCAGTTGCGGATCTAGGGAAGGATCCCTCATTAGTTGTAGACATGGAAGTGGTCTCCTAATGAGGTTATGCGACAGATTGGGATGTTGTCCAGTAATTGACTTCGGGATATCCTTGATTCGGGAGTTCAGTAGCTGAGCTAGGGAATCCAACTTGCTGACTACACCTTTACGAGGGTTATGAGGCAACTTGATGGAGCCTATATTGATAAGCTGAAATCCAGTTAAAGAATGATTGATTATTTTGTTACTTATGAGTGATTGTTAGAAAATTATATATTATGGAGCAATGCAACACATAAAATATGCAAAAATACAAGCACACAAAACACATAAAACCAAAGAGACACAGATATACGTGGTTCACCCAGTTTGGGCTACGTCCACCCCGAACAGCCAGTCCTTCCTTTCTATTATCCAGCAAAATTTGAAGAGACAAAACCTACAGCAGATCCACTGTAATATCCTATGTTCTCTCTCACAGTCTCCCTATCTGTTTCTCGCTCTGATAATACACACATAATACACAGCCGCAATACAATACCCTCATATAGACAAGGGGGTTGCCTTCTAGGGCAAAAAACCCTAAACTAAACATAACTTCTACAGTCAAATCATCCGCCTATGAACGGCCCAGATTGACTAGAAATTACTATACTTTTACAAGGCAATTTTACATCTGTTTTTAGCTTCGGGGCGGCGGGGGGGGGAGCCGAAGCGCTGCGCCCCCCCCACAGGTTACGGCGGCGGTGGTAACAGAGGCGACGTTACGCCTTACACTAAAATACGGGGTCTAATCTTTGTATGATACAAAGTAAACAGGATAATGGGCTCACTGGCAATACTCCCACTTGGGGCGGTGTAGCAACTCCTCATTGCTTCATTTCTTTGAATAATAGCTCCACTCTTTGGACCTGGCTGTTCCTCATCTTCATCGTCATCCTTGAAGACGATTGGCCAAGGCATTCTCGGTTCTCTACTAGTCTAACTTTTTGTTAGCATATCTGTAGGATTTTGGCTAGTGTGTATCTTTTCCAGCTTCAACTCTCCATCTTCCAATACTGACTGTATGAAATGGTACTTGAGATGTATGTGTTTAGTCCTGGAATGAAATGCTGAGTTCTTTGCAAGATGAATGGCACTTTGGCTATCACTGTATAACGTTCCCATATCATGCTTCTTACCCAATTCATCCATAAACCTTTGTAACCAAATTGTTTCTTTACTAGCCTCTGTAGCAGCAACATACCCTGCTTCTGTTGTTGAAAGTGCAACAACACTTTGGATTTTTGAAACCCAACTGACAGTTGTTCCACCTACAGTAAATACATATCTTGTAGTGCTCCTCCTGTTATCTCTGTCACCTGCCATATCTGCATCAACATATCCCTGTAGAGCAATGTTTGAACCACCAAAGCATAATGCTTGATTTGTGGTACCTCTCAAATATCTGAGAATCCATTCTACTGCCATCCAATGTTCTTTTCCTGTGGGTTATTCATGTACCTGCTTACAACTCCCACTGCATGTGCAATATCAGGCCTTGTGCAGACCATTGCATACATTAAGCTTCCAACTGCTGATGCATATGGAACTTTAGACATATAATCCATGTCTTCTTGGGTCTTTGGGCACATCTCCTTACTAAGTTTGAAATGGCTAGCAAAAGGTGTACTAACTGGTTTTGCATTCTGCATAATAAATCTTTTCAACACCTTTTCTATGTACTCATTCTGAGACAGTGTTAATTTGTGATTTTTCCTGTCTCTAGTTATCCTCATACCAAGGATTTGTTTTGCAGCTCCCAAATCCTTCATTGCGAATGAATTTGCCAATTTTCTTTTGAGCACATTTATTTCCTGCATGTTAGACCCTGCAACAAGCATGTCATCTACATACAATAACAATATAATATAGCTGCCATCATTTTTCCTTTTTAGATAAACACAATGATCAGAGTGACATCTAGTATAACCTTGTTCAAACATAAACTTGTCAAATTTTAGATACCACTACCTTGGAGCCTGTTTTAAGCCATACAAGCTCTTCTTTAGCCTGCACACTAATTTTTCTTTCCCTTTGACCTCATATCCTTCTGGTTGCTCCATATAGATCTCTTCCTCCAGATCTCCATGGAGAAATGTTTTCTTTACATCTAACTGTTCAAGATGTAAATCTTCTGCTGCTACAAAACTTAAAATAGTTTTGATTGAAGTCATTTTAACAACAGGAGAAAATATTTCATCAAAATCAATACCTTTCTTCTGTGCAAACCCCTTCACCACAAGTCTAGCTTTGTGCCTCTGTTTTCCTCCATCTTCTTCCTTCAGTCTGTAAACCCATTTATTTTGTAATGCAGTTTTACCTGCAGGCAACCTAACTAAGTCCCAAGTTTGGTTATGCATTAAGGAGTCCATCTCTTCTTCCATGGCTAGCTCCCACTTCTTCATGCTTTCAACCTGCATTGCTTCTTCATAACATTCGGGTTCACCAGAATCAGTCAACAATAAATAATATAATGAAGGAGAGTATCATTCAGGGGGTCTACTTATCCTAGTAGATCTTCTAACACCACTTTCAGGTGTTTGAGGTGTCTGTTTCTGTTGTGGTGGTTGTTGCTGTTGTGGTTGTTGATTATTATTATTTTCAGGCACCTTTACTTTTTCAGTTATCTCATCAAGAACTGTGTATTCCTTGCTTTCTTTTTCCTGTTTCTTCTCCTGCAACTGATTCTTATACAAGACCTTTTCATTGAATATTACATCTCTGATCCTAATGATTTTGTGATTTTCATAATCATATAAGCGATATCCAAAATCATTAACACCATATCCAATAAAGGTACATTTCTTTGATTTTGCCTCAAGATTTGTTCTATTTTCTTTATTAATATGGACAAAGGCCTCACAGCCAAAAGGCTTTAAAAAAGAGTAGTTTACCTTTTTACCTGTCCATGCTTCCTCTGGAATACCACCATCCAAGGAACTTGAAGGCCCTCTGTTTATTAGATAAACAACAGTATCTACAGCATCTGCCCAAAATTGTAAAGGCAATCGTGCATGCAATCTCATGCACCTTGCACGCTCCATGATTGTTCTGTTCATCCTTTCTGACACACCATTTTCTTGTGGTGTTCTTGGAACTGTCTTCTCTCTACGAATTCCATGCTCTGAACAGTACCTATCAAACTCTTTGCTGCAATATTCACCTCCATTGTCTGATCTGAGACACTTCAGCTTCTTTCCTGTCTCAATCTCAACCAAAGCTTTCCATTTCTTGAAAGTATCAAATACATCAGATTTATTCTGAATACAATAAATCCATGTTTTTCTAGTTGCATCATCAATAAAAGTAACATAATAGCGAGAGCCACCGAGAGATGATACCTGAGCAGGTCCCCATACATCTGTATGCACAAGCTCCAATTTTTCGCTCTTCTTTTCTTTCCCAACTCTGAGAAATCTGACTCTCTTTTGTTTTCCATAAATTCAATTTTCACAGAAATCCAAATCAACATTCTTCAAACCTGGCAACAAATTTCTTGAGTGAAGAATCTTCATCCCCTTCTCACTCATGTGTCCGAGCCTATGATGCCATAATGTTGCATCTACTCCTTTGGAAGTTAAAGCATTAACAGAGTTAGAAATACCATTGCATAAATACAATGTACCAACCTTTTCACCTTTTACTATTACCAGGGCTCCTTTGGTGACCTTCCAAGTTTTATCTGTGAAAGTTGTCACACAACCTTCACCGCCTAACTGCCCTGTTGAAATCAGATTTTTCTTCAGATCTAGAACATGCCTTACCTCCTTTAGTAGCCATTGGTTTCCATTCTATTGTTTTACAAGAACTTTACCCATTCCAACAATTTTACAGGGTTTATCATCACCCAAACGAACTTGTCCAAAATCTCCTTGAGCATAGTCATGAAAATATTTCTTATCAGGTGTGGCATGGAATGAAGCCCCTGAATCTACAACCCAAGAATCAGTAACATTTTCGAAAGAAAGAATCAAAGCATCTTGTAACACATCATCTGTCACATTTGCTTCATGATTGTTTTCTTGCTGTGTGTCTCCTTATTTTCCCTTCCGAGATCTACAGTCTTTCTTTAGGTGTCCTTTCTTTCCGCAATTCCAGCACACTATCCCCGATCTGGACTTGGATCTTCCTTTCCTTGATTTACTGCGATATCCCAAGCTCTTTCCTCTTTCCATTCTTCTTCCCCTAGACTCTGCACTCAAAGCATTACCCGATGTCTCACCGGAGCTTTTCCGTCGCATTTCCTCACTAAGGATAGCACCGACAACATCATCAAACTTTAAAGTACTAGATCTGGAGACAGAGTTACTAATGGCCATAACCAAACCATTCCAGCTTTCTGGTAATGAGCATAAGAATAACAGAGCTCTAACTTCATCATCAAAGTTTACCCCTACAGAACTTAACTGACTGGTAACTGTATTAAATTCATTTAAATGGTCTGCAACAGATCCACCTTCCGACATCTTCATATTAAATAATCGTTTCATAAGAAATACCTTGTTTGAGGCTGAGGGTTTTTCATATAGTTTCGCCAATGTCTGCATCAAACCCTCTGTTGTTGTTTCCTTAGAAATATTGAAGGCGACTGACGCCGCAAGGCACAACCGTACTGTTCCGAGTGCCTTTCTATCGAGAATGTTCCATTCCGTGTCTGTCATGGTTGTCGGCTTCTTTGTTTTTCCACTCAATGATAGGTACAGATCTTTCTGATACAGATAATGTTCCATCTGCATCTTCCACAACGGGAAGTTTTGGCCGTTAAATTTCTCGACCCTAAATTTACCATCTTCCGCCATTGCTCCCACTCAAACCAGGAACCCTTCTTTCCTGTGAGTTTATCAGCCAAATAGGCCTTCGGCTCTGGTACCAGTTGTTAGAAAATTATATATTATGGAGCAATGCAACACATAAAATATGCGAAAAATACAAGCACACAAAACACATAAAACCAGAGAGACACAGATATACGTGGTTCACCCAGTTTGGGCTACGTCCACCCTGAACATCCAGTCCTTCCTTTCTATTATCCAGCAAAATTTGAAGAGACAAAACCTATAGCAGATCCGCTGTAATATCCTTTGTTCTTTCTCATAGTCTCCCTATCTGTTTCTCACTCTGAGAATACACACATAATACACAGTCGTAATACAATACCCTCATATATACAAGGGGGTTGCCTTCTAGGGCAAAAAACCATAAACTAAACATAACTTCTACCGTCAGATCATTCGTCTATGAACGGCTCAGATTGACTAGAAATTACTATACTTTTACAAGGCAATTTTACATCTGTTTTTAGCTTCGGGGGCGCTACCCCCAAAACCCCCCCACCAGGGGGGGCTCCGAAAAGCGCTGCCGCCTCCCCCTGGACCCCCCACGACAGCGATTAATTACGAGCGGCGTTGCCGCCCCTTTTAAGGTACAGGGGTCCAATGCTGTGATACAAAGTAAACAAGATAATCAGGCTCCACACCCAACAGTGATTTCAATAAATTCATGTAATGTAATCATTAAGAGGGGATGTTGGAGTTAATGCTTACATCCTATTTAAGGAGTTGGTTTGATGGTTGAGAAATTCCCTCAAACTCTCTCTCTAATTTAGGAATAAGTTGGATCTTAGAAACTCTATTTAATAGAGTGATCTGAATGTAATCAGTGTGTGTTTGTTTTGATCACATACTCCATCCTTTACCAGAGAGTTTCCATCAAAAACAACATATTAGGACATAGGAATCATATTTCCAACAGGGGGAGACTGTTGGAAATATCTTCATTGATGGCAAAGGAGCACAATGGAGCATCACCAGAACCATCATTCAGGAAAAGGAGTAGAGAAGTAGCAACAATAAGGCAAATGAGAAGATCATGCAATGATGAAGTAAGAATGCATAAAAGAGAGGCAGAGGAGTAGCAGAGAGGCAAGTAGCAACATTAGACCATTAGAAAATGAAAAGGAGCAGAGAGGAGCAACATTAGAATCAAAGGAGCTAAGCTAGCAAACATTTAGAATATTTCCAAAGGAAGAGAATGGATGGCAAGGATTAAATCGCAAAGATCAGTTGAAGATTAAACGACACAGTTCGTAGCGCAAGATTAATTAGGAATGTGTGATCGCAAATAAAATGAATTAAGTTACGATGCGAAGCAGATGAGCAAAGGAGCAGTGAGGATCATTAGATTTAGACGAGATCAACGGTGGAAATTAAATCGCACCCAACGTTATTTCGCACATTGGCGATTTTATTGTTTATGTTTAAAGACACCGCATAGTAAGGCGCTATTTTATTTGCGGTGCAATAAAAGTTAAAGTTGTGAGATCGTGATGTGATGCGACGCATATCGCGGATCACATAGGATAAGGAATAAGTTTATTGTTAAACGTTAAAGGTTGCGGGTTGTGACAGGGATTTGGCTACGAGTTACGAAATCACAGAAATCGCAATATTACGGAAATTTTTAAGTTGTGAAATTATGGGGAGATAAGTTATAAAAGGTGAAAAGTGAAATCTGTTGTGATTGGTCACTACCTTTTGGGCCCATAAAACCATAGTTACGCATATATATTCTAAAACTTCGGTGAGTTTTGTATTTATATGTTAAGATTTCGAAAGTTAATTGTTTTTAGCTGCGATAAAGTTAAGTGGGACCCAATCGCAAAGCTCAAGAGGATAAGCGCTTAAGAAACACATAAGAAATCTGAAGTGCGAAGTGAGATTTGTGAAGTGGACGCAATGCTGTTCAGAGGTAAATATTAACATATTTCAGGTCCAAGGTTTAATGTGTTTGCGCCATTTCTTAGAAGAAAATCCTGAATGTGAAGTTGACTCGGGTAATAAGAGAAAAATTGGAAATCAAGAGAAAAGACTGATAAGAAATGCAGAAGACAGAAGTTTAGACAAACACACGGGAGCTCACAGGTGCAGATCACCAGGAGCTCCCACCAACAAATGCATTCGCTTGGCATTCTTCATTAAGCATCAGGAATTAAATAGATACATAGGCAAAACATATTCCTAATTAATAGGAACTGAATGTCAAATAAAGAGCAAATCATAACTACGTAACCTATTCTCCATTAATTTCTAACACCCCCCCTTAATGGAGAAAGGGATTTTTAAACACACCTAAAGTATCCCTAAACAAATCAAACTTCAGTCTTCCTAGTGGCTTAGTGAATATATCAGCCATGTTATCACAAGAATTACAATAGTCTACAGAAATCTCTTTGGACTGCACTTTCTCCCTAATAAAATGAAATTGAGTGTCTATGTGCTTAGTGTTTTTATGAAACACAGGATTGTAAGCCAGTTTGATGGAACTTTGATTGTCACAACTGATGATCGTAGCTTCTGTCTGTTCTTCCCCTGCATCTTGGAGAAGTCTACGCAACCAAACTGCCTCACATGTCGCTGCACACATAGCTTGATATTCAGCTTCTGCCGAGGATAAAGCAACAGTATGCTGCTTCTTGCTGCACCAAGAGATGACCCCAGAACCAATGTTGAAGGCGTAACCTGTAATTGATCTTCTGTCATCTAGATTTCCCGCCCAATCAGAGTCTGTATAACCTGTCAACTTAACATCAAATGAGTCAGAATACAAAATACCAAAATCTGATGTTCCTTGCAGATACCTTAATACTCCTTTCGCTGCACTCCAGTGACTGTCATGAGGTTGAGTCATAAACTCACTCAAAACACTCGCTGCATAGGCTAAGTCAGGTCTTGTTGTAGTCAAATAAATAAGACTACCAACCAACTGTCTGTACAATGTTACATCTGCATATTTCGAACCATCATCCATCTGAAGTTTGCTATTCTGCTGTAAAGGTATGCATGAAGGCTTACACTCATCCATCTTAAACCTGGATAACAGACTCTTTACATACTTACCCTGGGACAAGAAAGTTTGACTTGAATCTCTCCAAACTTCTAGACCCAAACAGTATTGCATTTCTCCAAGGTCCTTCATCTCAAATTTCTGTGATAATTGCTGCTTGATTTCTTCAATGAGATTGTCTGCACTTCCTATTATTATCAAATCATCTACATACAAAGAAATCACCACTATCTGCCCTTCATTATTAAACATGGTATATAAATTGGGATCATTTTTGCTCCTTTCATAACCATTCATGAGGAAAAAAGAATCAATTTTTTCATACCAGGATCTAGGTGCCTACTTTAAACCATATAAAGCTTTCTTTAATCTACACACTAGATGTTCTTCTCCCTTCTTAACAAATCCTTCAGGTTGTACTAAGTATACTTCTTCTTTTAAATCACCGTTTAAGAAAGAAGACTTAACATCTAATTGATGTATTTTCCAATGATGTTTAGTGGCTAAAGCAATGGTCATTCTGATGGTGTTTAATTTTGCAACAGGGGCAAATGTCTCCTCAAAATCAATACCTTCTATCTCGGAATATCCCTTTGCCACCAACCGTGCTTTATGTTTATCAATAGACCCATCTGCTCTAAATTTCAACTTAAATAACCATTTGCAACCTATGGGTTGTTTATCATCAGGAAGTTTTACTAGATCCCAAGTATTGTTCTTAATGATGGATTCATATTCCTCATTCATTGCTTTCTTCCATTCAAGACTTTTACTAGCTTCATAAAAATTAGAAGGTTCTGCAATGTTTAACATACCAGTCATAAGCGCATAATCCCTATATCGAGCTGGTAACTGTCTTGGCCTGTTTGATCTTCTGAGTGGTGGGGGTTCAATTATTCTGCTTATTTCTTCCCTTTGTGGACTGAACTCCACATTATCCTGCTACTGCTGTTCCTGCTTCTGTTCCTGCTTCTGTTCCTGCTGCTGACTGACTCCTGTTTCAATATCCTCTTCTGAGAGTAAGGGCACATGCCATTCTTCATTGTTTTGGACAGAATTTCCATCATCAATCTGTTCATGGAATAATACATCTCTACTGACAAACACCTTGTGAGTAGCAGGGTCAAACAATTTATAAGCCTTATACTCACTGCAGTATCCAATGAACGTGCATTTAATGGCCTTTGAATCTAACTTCTTCTTATTCTCTTTAGGAACATGTGCAAAAGCTTTACAGCCAAATACTCTAAGATGACTTACTGCAGGCTTGAAGCCAAACAATGCTTCAAAAGGAGTTTTATACTCAAGACTTTTAGTAGGACTCCTATTCTTTAAATACACTGCAGTATTAACAGCTTCTGCCCAAAAACCATTTGTACATGGGAGATGGAAGATCAGATGCAGACTATGTATCCTTCTCTATTAGTTGGTTGAGCGAATGTTTTTAGTATGTGTATATATGTATGTGGATGTAAATACTGCCACGAGCCGTGTTATAAAGCTCAAATAAACGACATGGGTGTCGTGTCATTATGGTTGTCATGTTGTTGTGTTTCTCATGTTGGTTTGCTTCTCAATACGTTGATCATTGTAAATATTGAGTTATTAAGCTCCATGGGAAATATATTTTGCTTTGAGTAGTCTTGTTGGTTGTAGGTGTCATTGAACACCAAGGACGGTGTTCCCCTGAGGGGGAGGATTATATAATAACCTTAGTTAAAATCCATGTAATAAAGTTAATAAAGGTAAAATAAGTCCTTGGTCATGGGACATGTATTCCAAGCTAAATGTTGGGAAAAAACATAGTGACGAGGATTGCTTGTGATTAATTAATGGTTATGGAAATTGACAAATGCAATGATAAAGGCTTTGGAAAGGCAAAGTGACATTAATTGACATTTTATTTATGAAAATGATGGAAATTAGGAGAAAAGGAAGGTGAAAGATCACAGGTTCCATGTGACGATGAAATTGAAGGAAAATAATGGAAATTGAAGAAAATAGAGGCCTCATTAATGAAAAGGCTTATGAGGATCAATTCATGGCTTTTAATCAGTTCATTTTTGGCGCTCTCATTTTTTTCCTTCTCTCTCTCATACTCTTGGACACTTAGATTTTTCTTGGAGCACTCTTGGAGGAGTGTGCCATACTTGGGATTTGGAGTAAGAAGGCAAAGAAAGAGCAGGAAAGCGCAAGGCGACATCGAGATCAGGAGCTACAACTGGTTTTTCTTGCAGGTACCGAGTTGCATGTATGATTTTCTTGCTAGTTTTGGCATGCATGGCATATGCATGTGGTTTCCTTGTTACGATTTGTCATTGGCATGGAGGATTTCCTAGATTGATAATGATTTTGCCTAGCCTTTCCATTTCCTTTATAGCCATGGTGTTGTGGGTTTTACTTTTGTTTTCTGGTTGGTTCTCATGTTCCTTTGGTTGTGGGTTGAGTTATTAGTCCCTGGAAGCCTTGGATGGACAAACACTTTGGAAACCGTACAATAGCTTGGGTTGAGTTATAGTCCTAGAAGCCTTGGTTGGACAAATGCTTTGGAAGCCCTTGGTGGGTTGAGTTACTAGACTTGGAAGCCCTGGTTGGAAAAACATTGTAGAAGTCAGGCGACAGTTGTGGGTTGAGTTACTAGTATTGGAAGCCCTAGTTGGAACAAACGCTCTAGAGCTTTAGACAGCTTGGGTAGAGACCAATCTGGTGATGGTTAGTGATGTCCAATTGTGAGGTGGAATCACTAGTTGAGGGTTGAGGTGGTTTGGCCTCTGGAAGACTTGGTTTGGTTTTAATTGGATTGTTCCATGAGATCCCACATCCATGCTTGGAATATGACACGAGGGTGACTAGTTGAAAGAGAGATTTGATTCGGCCTAGTTTATGGTCGGGTGGTATGTGGAAGTCCCAGACCGGGTTGCATTTTGTATAAATCAAGAAGAGCTATTTTCTGTTGATTTTATTATGTGGTTTATATGGATGTTATATATGTTGATTTTTGTAGCATCGGAAAGTGATCTTAGTCTCAAATTTGGGGAGGAGGCTTATACACTAGTATTCTAAAGAACCCAGAAACCGTTTGTGGAAATTTCACTCTGTTCATGTTTTATTGAAAATGTGAATCTTGTAGAGAACGAAGATCAAGTCAAGTTTTAATCTTAGCCATTGATTAAAATTATAATCTGGGCCATTGATTCTTCAATGAGAATATTATAAAAGAAGGCTTGAGGGTCATTTGGAAAACAAGCGGGGCATACACTCAGTAACCCGAAGGAAGTCAATTTTGAAGGAATATAATTCGATTTCAGAGGGAGAGTTGCAAGGCGGAGGAAGTAGAGGGCATAAACAGTGTCATTTATCTAGGGAAGAAGGACACAGAAGGCTGGAGAGGGCAACATAGAGCAGCAACGCAGAGAGCTCACTTAGGGTGGCGCAGTCTCACGCAGGCTCTGCGCAAAGAGACATGCAAAGGTGACGCAGACTGGGGCACTGAGTCCTCAGAGCGTTGAGGATAATTGATCTCAGGTGTTTTCTAATGAATTTTCTCAGTTAGACTGCAATCTTTCCTTGTAAAAAATTTACTGCATAAGATTTGTTGGAACATATAATTCCTACTTGTCTTCAGTTGTGGTTCTCTCTATGTATAGAGTCTGTTCCTATTTTGTAGGTTAGTTCCTAGTTTGGTGTGAGGTTGAGATATTCTCTCAACCAAATTATTGTGCGTCTAAGATAGCTTCTCTATCTTGAGACAATTCCTCATGTATATATGTAACTCTATTTGTTTGATTAAATAACAGAGCTTGTATGCTCAGTTTCTAAGTTGGGTCAAGTTTTAATCTTAGCCATTGATTAAAATTATAATTTGGGCCGTTGATTCTTCAATGAGAATATTATAAAAGAAGGCTTGAGGGTCATTTGGAAAACAAGCGGGGCATACACTCAGTAACCCAAAGGAAGTCAATTTTGAAGGAATATAATTCGATTTCAGAGGGATGTAGAAATTTGAATAACTGATATATTATTCACCGAGATTCTCCTGATCACACACTATTTTAACTTCATGCACAATACAAAATCTCTTCTACCATTGATCATTAATTGCGGAAATAAAAACAATCGCATGCGCACATTAAAACCATAAACAATCACACATATGAACACAGTATTTTATGGGAAAGCTTAATGCTGAAAACCCCCAACTATCTGTATATTATATGTCATAGAGATCATGTAACAATCATTATACAAAGCTCCTCACAAGCTCTCAATATAATCTCCAATTGCTACACACTAATCAAGCCCGATCTAGCAAATCACATGCTCCAATCTCTACCACCTGATAGCCTGCCTCTACTGTGCAATCACTGCTGAAGAATGGCTCTGAATGAACTCGAATTGGTCCAGCCTTGCTCACGCAATCCTCATTGGCATCTCCAATCACTGGTTGTTGCAAATCATGCAACAATATAGTCACAACTGATAGTCACACTTCTCTTTCACCTACCTCTTCACTGGTCTCCACTGAAACTGTCCATGCACTGTAGTTAACTGATGTATTCTTTAGTTGATTAATGAGTTAATAATTAGTGAATTAATTAATAATTAATTCACACCACTCTCACCAGTGTATCAATCAGTTAGACTAGATACAACTAGCTCAACTATGTTTAACTCAGTTAAACTGAACACAACTCCACCAACTACCTCAATAACTCCACCAAACTCTGTCACATGAGTTCTAACCGAAGTATCCATGCAATAGCTCCACTTAACCCTTAGGAATAGCTAATTCCTTCTATCAGCTCTTGTGCCACATCTGTGCACTTAACTGAAGTGCTCCAAGAGAATACGATAATGTTTATAGTCCAAATATTATTAAGAGCTAATAATATTCGACATATCTATTTTTAGACTGGAAATCTAAAAATAGATTCCGCCCAATATGTCTAAAAATAGAAGTCCATCTATTTTTTTCAACTTGACCAACCATCCACAAATAGCATCCTGCAACTCATAGAACATGATCCATATGTCTAAAAATAGACATAGTCTAAAAATAGACTTTGCGCCAAAAATAGCCTGCGGGCCCACTTAGTGAAGGCGACTTCTTTCCACTAAGCTTATCATCTTGTTGCAATCTCAACACTCCCTCTCAACAAGATAAGGATTATCTGCAACCCCTATCCTGCCCCTGTGGTATTCGAATTTGCTCCTGGTGAGCGCCTTCGTCAAGATATCAGCATCCTGATCCTCTGTGGGAATGTATGAAAGTAACATGATCTTCCGCTACACACAATCTCTGATATGATGATACCGGATGTCAATGTGTTTAGATCTATCATGAAATACTGGATTAACCGAGAGTTTGATGCAACTCTGATTATCACAATAAATCACAGTAGGATCTAAGTGTGAACCGAACAACCCGACCAGGATCTTCCTCATCCATATAGTCTCGCATGCAGCCAAACTCGCTGCCATATACTCAGCCTTTGCTGAACTGAGTGCCATGGATATCTGCTTCTTGCTGTACCAAGAAACTGTTGTCGACCTGATACTGAAAATCCCTCCAGATGTGCTCTTTCTGTCCGTTGGGCTTCCTGCCCAATCTACATCCGTGAAGCCACATAGCCTCACCTCATCCGACTGTCTGTACCATAATCCATATCCCGATGTGCCTCTAAGATATCTCAATACATGCTTTCCTGCCTTCCAGTAGAGCTTGGTAGGCTTAACCATAGCTTGTGAAAGCTGGTTAACATCATAGCATATGTCGGGTCGTGTATTGACCAGATACATAAGTGACCCCACCAACTGTCGATAAACAGTGGCATCCACTACCTCTGTCGAAGTAGCATCCTCCTTCCTCCATCCACCAGGAAGAGGAGTATCAACAGGCTTGCAGCCATGCATGTTGAACTTCTCCAGTATCTCCCGGGCATACTTGCCTTGAGAAACAAACAATCCATCACTGCGCTGCCAAATTTCCAATCCCAGGAAATAATGAAGGAGGCCCAAGTCCTTCATCTCAAACTCTTTTGCAAGATCAACCTTGCATGAGAGTATCAACAGTTCATCACCTGTCAAAATCAAATCATCTACATAAAGTACAATGATCAGCAACTTACCCTCCACCACAATTTGGTATAGGTTTGGATCCGCCTCACTCTTGGAGAATCCAAGTCCGGTGAAATAACTGTATATTCGTGTGTACCAAGCACGAGGTGCTTGTTTCAACCCATACAACGCTCTCTTGAGCCTGCACACATGCGACTCACTGCTGAAGATCTCGAAACCTTCGGGCTGATCTATGTACACCTCCTCCTCAATCACTCTGTTGAGGAATGCAGTCTTCACATCCATCTGATGAATGTGCCACCCCATCTGCGCTGAGAGAGCAAGAATCGTTCGTATGGAAGAATACCTTGCGACAGGTGCAAAGGTTTCCTCATAATCGATCCCCTCAATCTGTGAGAAGCCTCGGGCAACAAATCTTGCCTTGTACTTCTCCACACTCCCGTCAGCTGCTTGCTTCACTTTGTAGATCCATCTCGAACCTACCACTGATTTCCCTTCCGGCCTTGGGACAATCTCCCATGCAATGTTTCTGACAATCGAATCATACTCTTCCACCATGGCATCTACCCATGCGGGATCCTCCACAGCTTCCTCGAAAGAGGATGGCTCCGTCACGATACACTTGCTCATAAGAGCCATGTATCCAGTATACCGATTAGGTGACTGTCTCTGTCTGCGCTGTGATGTAGGTGCTCCTACAACCTTCTCTTCATCTTGAGCCAGTCGCTCAGCTTCTGTAGTGTGCTTCCGCCCTCTGATGGTTGGCGCTGCATGAGTGGTCTCTTCCACTCCATGAACCTCCTCTTATGGCTGATCCACATCCAAAGACTCATCCTTAGGAATTAATAGCTCCTCATCCGCATGCAAGTGTGGCTCCCTCTCAAGCGAACACTTCATGGCTTTCTCCTCATGAAATTTGATATCCTGTAGCACAACAGTCTTTCGACTATCTGGAAAATACACACGATAGTTGTGGGGTGTATCAGTGTACCCCACAAATATCCCAATCTCTGCGGTCGGCTCCAGCTTCTTCCTGGCATCCTTCGTCACATGAATGTAAACAGGTGAACCAAAAATCCTCAAATGGGAAATATCAGGCCTCTTACTAGAAAACGCCTCCTCGGGTGTACTCATGCCAAGTATCCTGTGAGGACAACGGTTCTGCACATATACTGCAGTATTGCATGCCTCAGCCCACAAGTGTATGGGAAGGCCATGATCATGCAACATTGCCCGTGCAGCACCCACGATCGTTCTGTTCTTCCGCTCAGCAACCCCATTATGCTGTGGGTTATGAGGTGCTATGAACTCTCTTTGAATTCCTTCTACGCTGCAAAAGTCCTTTAATTCACCAGAGATGCATTCACCACCATTGTCGCTCCTAAGAGCCTTCACATGCTTCCCCGATTCTTTCTCAACCAGTGCCTTGAACTCATAGAACTTTGAGTATGTCTCGCTCTTCTTCTGCATGAAGAAGATCCAACACTTACGAGAAAAATCATCAACAAATATCACATAGTACCTATGCTTTGCTGTCGAAGCTACTGAGAAAGAGTCCACACACGTCTGTGTGAATTCTCTCAAGGATCGTCGTGGCATGACTATCCTTCTCGTGAAAGGTGGCTTTCACAAATTTTCCCAAGGTAAATCCCTTGCACTGATCTGACTGCGCAAGAGTACCCTTAGTAAGCCCAGTAGAAATCTGCTGCACTATCTTCAAAGCTCCATGGTGAAGGTGGCCCAATCTCCGGTGCCACAGCTCGCCATCATCCCGGCTCACCACTCCTTCTCCCTTGCCTACCATAGCTGCGCAGCCATCTACCTGCAATTGATAAAGGTTCTTAACTCGAACCCCTATCCTCCGGGTCTCACCAGTTGCCTTACTGCGCAGGAAAGTCTTTCCCTCGCTAAAGACAACATCACATCCCTTGTCTTCTAACATCGCCACAGAGATTAGATTCTTCTTCAATTCTGGAACATGCATCACTTCCTTCAATACGAAGGGTTTACCAGACTCCCTCTCAAAGGAAATGGTACCAATACCGGTCGCACTATATCTACCATCATCGCCCATCTCGATGTGCACTCCAAGATCTTTTTCATCCAGATCAGTAAACAAATATTTATCTCCGGTCATATGAAAATACGCACCACTGTCAAGAAACCACACTGAACCCATCATACTTGAGACCAAGCATGCGATTAGCGAAAAATCCAGCTCAAACTGTGAGGCTAAGGCATCTCCAGCTGCAGATCCAACAACCTGCTTATTTTTCTTCTTCTGTGGACAATTAGTGGCGTAATGTCCGTGTTGGTGACAGTGAAAGCACTTCACCTTGGACATGTCCTGCTTCTTGCCTTTCGCACCGGATTGAGAAGCATTCTTCTTGCTCTTCCCCTTCCTTGCTTTGGCAGCCAAAGTGAAATTTTCTTCATCTGAGTTCTTTGATGAAGATCCGTCCCTGGTACTTCGCCTTATCTCCTCTTACACAAGATCCGACCAAAGTCACTCCCATCCTGGCAATTTCTCCCGACCATTGACAGAGTCTTGATAGGAATGCCAACTCTTCGGAAGCTCAAGGAGAGCCAAGCTCACCAATTCCTCGTCATCAACAGTAACCCCCACACTTCCCAGCTCATCCCTGCACTGGACAAACTTCGTGAGGTACTTGGGCATACTATCGCCTTTCTCCATTTTTATGTTCCTGAGTTTATCCTTGAGCGCCAACTTCCTTTGGTCGCTCTTGCTTTGGAATAAGTCTGTCAACGCTTTCCACATCAAGAATGGAGAAGTCTTACCATGAAGGCTGGACACTATGTGATCCTTCACACCTTCCAACAGAATCCTTCAACACTTTGCTGTCTTCTTTTGCCATGCATCAAGTACGGCAACATCGCTAGAAGTAGGTTTTGGAATTTCTGCATCTATGAACTCCTTCAACCCATTGTCATCCAACACCGCCTCCATCTTTTCCTTCCATGCAATATAATTCAAGCTACCCTCAAGGGCATACTCCAATCGCAATCCGTTGAAAGACATCTCAACTTCGACACCAAGAAAACGCTGCTGCAAATTCGAATTCCACCAGCTCAAAACTCAACTGCTTCAATGTTTTGCAATTGCTCCAATGATCAATATCGCTCTGATACCATGTAGAAATTTGAATAACTAATATATTATTCACCGAGATTCTCCTGATCACATACTATTTTAACTTCATGCACAATACAGAATCTCTTCTACCATTGATCATTAATTGCGGAAATAAAAACAATCGCATGCGCACATTAAAACCATAAAAAATCACACATATGAACACAATATTTTGCAAGTTTAAATAAAACCCCCAACTAACCATTCCGTATATTATATGTCATAGAGATCATGTAATAATCATCATACAAAGCTCCTGCACAAGCTCAAGACACTTCCAATTGCTACACACTAATCAAGCTAGATCTAGCAAAACACAGTGCTCCAATCTCTCACATACTTGATAGCTCCATTTCATCACAGAATCAAGGTTGAAGAATGGCTCATAACAACTTCAACCACCAAGCCAATTACGCATCTCGCCATTGGCATCTAATCACCGGTTATTGCAAATCATGCAACAAGATAGTCACAACCTGATAGTCACACGGCTTTTCTTTCACTCATCTTTTTCATCGGGTTCCACGAAATCATTCATGCACTGAAGTTAACTGATGTATTTTTTAGTTGATTAATGAGTTTATAATTAGTGAATTAATTTATAATTAATTCACACCACTCTTCACTAGTGTATTAATCAGTTAGACTAAATACAACTAGCTCAACTATGTTTAGATTAGTTAAACTGAACACAACTCCATTAACTCCTCAATCAACTCCACCAAACTCTGTCACATGAGTTCTAACTGAAGTATCCATGCAATAGCTCCACTTAACCCTTAGGAATAGCGTGATTCCTTCTGTCAGCTCCTGTGCCACATCTGTGCACTTAACTGAAGTGCTCCAAGAGAATAAGATAATGTTTAGAGTCCAAATATTATTAAGAGCTAAAAATATTTGACATATCTATTTTTAGACTGGTAATCTAAAAATAGATTTTGCCCAATATGTCTAAAAATAGAAGTCCATCTATTTTTTGCAACTTGACCAACCATCCACAAATAGCATCCTGCAACTCGTAGAATATGACCCACATGTCTAAAAATAGACATAGTCTAAAAATAGACTTTGCGCCAAAAATAGCCTGTGGGCCCACTTAGTGAAGGCGACTTATTTCCACTAAGCTCATCATCTTGTTGCAATCTCAACAAGGGAGAGTTGTAGGGCAGAGGAAGTAGAGGGCATAAACAGTGTCAAGTATCTAGGGAAGAAGGACACAAAAGGCTGGAGAGGGCAACATAGAGCAGTAACGCAGAGAGCTCACATAGGGTGGCGTAGTCTCACGTAGGCTCTGTGCAGAGAGACACGCAGAGGTGACGCAGACTGGGGTAGTGAGTCCTTAGAGCGTTGAGGAGAATTTATCTCAGGTGTTTTCTAATGAATTTTCTTAGTTACACTGCAATCTTTCCCTGTAAATAATTTAATGCATAAGATTAATATATAAACCCTCATCTGCTGCACCAGTTTTCCCACATTGGGTTTTTCCGGGGACAATTGTTCAAAAAAATTGTGTCATTGTGACTGGTTCTTATGCTTTCATTTTACTGTTCTTTTCTCTGTGTGTACAAGTGATGACTACAGTAGTGTTTATTTCGAAAATTCACTGTAAGGGTTTTTGTAAATAAATTTTTGTGGAAATAAGTAGAAGAAATAAATCTATAACTGCAGTAGCAATTCAGATTTGAATTTTTCACGTTGTTATTTCTGTTGTTATATGTTGGTTATGAATATGTTTTGTAACGATGATGATGTGTGACTCTCATCATGTTTTGATTTGTAAATGAATGAACAATGAATATATGACCCAATAGATGAAAATGCAACTAATGTGATAATACATCAATGCTTCTTAGCGATTCTTAGATACTTATGAGACCCCTATGCTCAGATTTGTTGTTATGACCTATAGAATGCATATTTGTGACATGTGTTGACAAAATCCCTGTCATGGCTAGTAAGGGTTCAATCAAGTCATTGATCAAGTGTTTGCATTAGTACCTTTGTTCTAGTGTTATTTATCATTTATGAAAGTCTCATGGAGTTCTGGGCAGTGGCCTAAGTCCTAGCCGTGAAAAACGACACAAAATTCGGGGTCGTTGGCATAGGACTACCTGAAAAATTTCATAGACACTGGGATGGCCTTGCTCTGGGAGCGACTTGAGGGTTCTAGTCACACTGTTGCCTTGTCATGGGAGCAACTTGGGTGTTTAGTCAGTAAAAGGTACGTTGCTTAAGGAATTAAGCACCTGGAGGTTCTGTAGGATGTGTGGATGGTCAGTTTGGTTGTGTGCCGTTAGTTACACTTCCTCAAGGTGACCTAGGAGGTTGAATCACATTATAGTGGACCAGTTAGCTTGGGTAAATGTGGGAGGAGGGTGTTACAACATGTACCCTTTCATGAGCAGTCATGTAATTAGAGACATGTCTCTTCACTAGTAATTACTAGTTAATTAATCACTATTTCTTATTTTTATATTTTTGTAAGCTTGGTAGAACTACATCTTCATCATGTCTAATATATCACCTCGAGCACGGGAGAGAATTGAACTAGTGACTTCACATCAATGAGTGCCTTAACAGAGCACACAGTCACTGTCTATCCAAGACCTCGTGGACCATTATTTATTATTATTATTGTTTACATTATTTATATTATTTTATATATATTTTATTCATAGCAACTATATCCACAAAATATTTGTACCAGGCAGATCCACCCAAAGGTGTCACTTCTCATTGGCTCAACCACGAAGCCTAACCTCGAGAGTTTCGAGAGAATGAATCCCTAACCTCTCAATAACAAAGATACTTTAATGATGGAGACTCGACTAATTGAACTAACCATCGAGACTTTATATATATATATATATATATATATAAAGTCTCTGTGGACGTTAATCATCATCATCATATATATATATATATATATATATATATATATATATATATATATAAAGTCTCTGTGGACGTTAATCATCATCATCATCATATATATATATATATACACACACACACACTTAACCAGATAAATACGTAATCTCTAGGGCATATCTATTATATAAGGCATCAAATTATTTTAAATTTAAAATAAATTCAATATACATAAATTTAAATCCAAAATAAAATTTAATATATTTAAACTCTTAATTCAATTGTAAATAGTTTTTTTCTAAAAAGTTCTTATCATGTTAATTTTTAAAATAAAATTATCAATAAATTATTTAAATAATATTACACTTGTTTAAAAATAAACTACCTTATTAATTCTCATTTAAACTTATCTAACTTGCAATAAATTGTTTGATAACATAGAGAATCCGTTGGTCAAAAAAAGTCAAAATTAAAAGATCCATATTTCAATAAGATTCAATTTCCATATAAAGCTGTGTTTAGTGCACTTTGTGAAGTTTTAAGAAATCAAATGAAACAATTTAAAATAATTGATTTCTGTTATTTAAACTGATTTTTTTTTTAACCACGACCATTTTTAACCATCTAACATTTAACTCATCACTTTTTCAAAATTCATTTACACTGATTTTTTTTACAACCATGTTAACTCCATCTAACATTCAACACATCACTTTTTCAAAATTCAAATGACGAGGAGAGGGAAACATGTTCCAATTTTCAAAATCAAAATTTTGCAGTGAAAAACGACTTTCGATTGCGTTACTGTCGAGAGTCGACCGAGCTGAAGTGAACAAGAGCAGAGTGATATATGGGATTTTTTTAGCCAAGCCGAAACCCTTCGGCTTCTCACAACGGCATCTCAGGCTGTCCTATTGGAATGGTTGTACCATGACATATTTAAGAACAGTAGCGAGCGCATAGGTGTCTGATCTGATTCGCAAAGGGGCTTTTTCCCCGGTCGAGGACAGGGCCGCACTTCTGCTATATTGCAGCGCATTCTGACACTATGCTGGTCTTCAAACGAGACACAACACAAGAAGAGGTAAATCTTCAGCTCCTGTCAATCTTTTGCCTATTGCCTGCACATGTAGTACAAATCTTGTTTTAAATCTGGTTTGCGAGTATTTTATAATACAAAACTTGTTTTATCATTTGGTTGGTGAAGATAAGGAGCTGTCCAGTCCAGAATAAAAAATACTGAAATCTATCCATCTTCTCTTAAATTTGTGTTAACCCTTTTAGCAGAATGACGCAACCAAATCTGTAACCCTGTGCCTAATCTGTAACCCAACTTTTCGAAAATGACCACGCCCTTCTCAATCTGGTAGTCATTCTACATCCTATTCCTTATAACTGACAAAAAAACGCGTAAAAATGATTCGTTAAAGTGATCACGATGGCGATATGTAAAGCCGTGTTTTAAAAAACCCAGATTGAAGTCCTATAATGAAACCTCGTCAGAATATGACCGGTTCTTCATCTATAATCCCAACCTACTCGGCCCTCTAACAATGAAGATATCGCCACTTTGCTATAATTGACATTAGTTTCCCTTTCCTTGATTACACCCATAACCCTTCTGGAGCACAACGCAAATAGTTTAGAATGAAACCAAACTAAGAATGGAGCAACTTACAAAACGCTCCTGAAAAAACCCCTAGGAACTTAGAGAAACAAGAGGAAACGTGGATACCATTTCATTCACAGAATTCTTTATGAAGGGAGTTTATGCAAGGTTTGCTGAAAAGTTTTTCTTTCCACAGGAATTCAATCTCAAAAGTAAAACAATTAAACGAAACTGGCCTACTGGTTGAAACCAAAAACTGCATTGTCTGAGAGTTGAAGCTAAAGATACTGTCATTACGACTAATATTCATTGTAGTAAAAACACTGCAGTAGAGAACTGGCATTTCTTTGAAGCCAATATAGATATTAGAGACAATATGATCTGCTAGAGTCCCAAACATTTTAAGTGTTTTAGCCATAATAGATCAATTGCATGGAAACATCTTCAGTGGGTCACTGGTATACAAGGATATCCAGAAGAATAACTTATTTACTTGTTAGCAAAAAAAGAGACCAGAGTCCCTGTAAAAATATAAGCTGTAAACAGTCCACTGGTAGGCACGACCTGTGAAGAGAGTTCTAAGCAGTCCCTCAAAAGGGAAAATTGCATGATGTATCAAAAACTATGGAAACAAAAAACCTGTGTGATAATATCAGAAGATATCCCTCGTCCAAGCACTGAATACAGGTACGCAGATATCCAATGAGAAGCCGTAAGAACTGTTAATTTAAAAGGAAAGATGGATGTATATATTGGCACTCAGAACCATATATTTGCTCGGTGACCTTCCAATACCCCAGATTCTATTCTGTTGAAGGCCCTCATTGGATAAAAAGTCTGCAGTAGAACTCCTCTCCCTGAATATATGTCAACAAGAGATATGGTTAAATTCCTGCTTTAAAGTAAGAATTTTTTCCAGAATGGGTGAAAATGAATTATATGTTATTTTTCAAAATTAAATAATTTTTTTTTGAACCACACTGGTTGGTTCGAAAACGCGTCGACAATGTTCCATTATATGTAATTATTACTGAAAGAGATTTTACAATTTTTTTTTGGTTTACCGGGTCTTGTTCTAATAACATTGTTGAGGATGCTGTGACTATTGTCCATCAACAAACATGGAAAATCCATTGTTTTCATTGCTGTGAATCATCTCATGAGATACATTTATTTTAGTTCTGATATGGTTTTGTATCATTCTATTAGATCTTATGACTCAGGACAAATATCATATTTCAATATTGATGTCTGATGTATCACTTGACATTTTATACATCTTATATATCAATTTTATTTTCATATTTATGTAGCAATGCATTTGTTTTTTAAAGTTTCCTGATAATTTCGGATAATTTCCTCGTTATTGCTGATAATTTAAATTTTGGACCCGCGGCGATAAGTTGCCGATAACAATAAATGTAACATTGGTATTTATTTCTCTTAGTTTTTTAAGCCATACACACATAATTTCTTGATTAACTTTATCTCATTATCTCATCCAAATTATCAACTTCAAGGTTTGGGCTTGCTATTTTTTGTTATTATACGATATTCTTGTATTTATCATATTTCAGCCATGCTCTTTGGCATTTTGAGATTTGTCATTTTGTATCAGATATAGTTTCATGCTGGGTTGCATATTGATATCTTAGTAATTGGGGCAATGTTTACTAACGTTCACGTCGTTCCTTGCAGGGAGAACAGTTTAAACGTTTGCGTATGATGTCGAATGAAGCATCTGGTTCTCTACTTGCTGCAGAGAAGTAAATAGTTTTTTCCCCTATTTTTGTTCAAGGAGGTTTGCATCTTTTGTGGATTAAGTGTTTACATTTTGATTTTGCAGGTCCAATGATGCAATGGTTTCTGGGACCAGGAAAGTTGAGTTGCCCAAGCTGCCCAGATACATTGATACTCGTGTTGCTGATATTTATCCTGTTACAAAACCTGGTGATAGGCTTAAAATACTTAGCTCTAAAGACAAGTTTAAGGTTCTATTCTGAGTCCTGACATATTTCGATCAACCTCATATTGATTTTAATATTCTATGTAAGGTTGAATAATACTTTATTTCATCATTTAAAGCTGCTTTATTTAGTTATCAAGATATATGAAGATGTGCTTTTGCACTGTTTCGTGTCATAGGATGCTCCTTTGTTTCAGAAACAGATAAAAGAGACCAACCAATGTTCCACACCATCTGATGTGAAGCTTTCGTCAAAATTTATTTGGTAGGTGTTAACATTTATTTCTAATGAAATATGATAAAAAGTTTTCTTTTTCAATACTTTGTAAGCATCGCTTAGTGAAGCTTATAATTTTCGACGAATGCCAGGAGGAGGAATGGAAATCATACTTCATCTGGTAATCCAGATACCTCCATAAATAGTGCATATACAAATAAGAACGTTGAACTAAAGGCTGAGTCTCAAGAATATAACAACTTTCGTAATGTTGCTGAGCTTTCTTCGAGTTCTCCTGCATTGTCTTCAAGAACGACTGTTGATATGGTATCTTCTAGTCCTTATCATTAATATTGACCAGTTAAGATATCTGCAATTTTTAGAAGTTAAAATATGTTCAAATTTTTGGAATGTGTTGTTAGTAATGCTAAAATGAATGTTTGACTGCAGGCCAAGGCATTTAAGGGATTGGCAAATAATAAGGCGTCAACTGTTGTTACTCCAATTCATGACTCTCCAGGTTTATTAGGAAATTTAGGATCATCCTTACGTGCTAACAGTTTTGGACATGATTTGCCAATAGCTGGCGATAGAGTACCTTTGGATTTGAGCTTGAAAGTTAGCATGCGCCTAATTTCTTCCTCTTCGCTTAACTGGTAGGTAGTTTTTAAATTCTTATTCAAAGTTTGGGGTTTCTTGTTCTCAGTATTCACAAAATGAAAGTCAAGTAAATACCTAGTTACATGGTGGTTAAATTTCCTATGCTTGGTGATCATCACAAAGTAGACAATTAGGCAATTATTGTTATGTATCTACCTGCACTATTGCTCTCTTTTTCTCCTTATCTATCTCTTTCTTTATCTTCTCTTTTTAACATGATCTGTAATAGCTACACCATATAGCCCATTTTCACCAAGTTCTTCCTTTCTTCCCCTCATTCTGTAGATAAGACATAATATGTACAAAGGGTACATTTTGATTTAGATGGACTCATTTGGAGGTTACCCTGCCTTGAAGAAATCAGTAATATAATATGTTCGTCTTTTGCCTCATTATTTTCTATTTTCGGTGACGCACTGGTCATGGTTATTTCTTGACAGTGGATGTTGAAGGCAAAATTGTAATTAGATCATTATCTGTGAGTAAAGTATCCTTATAAACAAGGTTGTGAGTCGTGACATTTATTTATGGATTGAAACACTAATTAGTTGACATAAATTATCATCTAGAGGCCATTTCTTCTCCATCTCTCATGGCTTTATATCTATCACAGCCTGAGCTCTAAGTTCTCATATCTGGCCTTGAAACTTTTAAAACATGTTGAATGGATACAACCTGGCTCACCTGCCAGATACACTAGCAGTGAGCATGCTAAACTTTTGTTGACTCACTTTACCTATAAGCTTATTAATTCTTTTAAGGTGGTTCAAGTTGGACATAGTAATAAGGTTAAATGTAAACTATGTCAAGGCCTATTAGATTAAAATAACTTATGCCGAAAAAACTCATTTTTATCTCTTCTTCTTTGTTTGGGGTATAAGGTTTAGAACTATGTTGTTCTCAGTTCCATGGGCAGTGGGAGAAGGAAATGAATTTTTTATGCAGGGAGGGAAAAGGGAAGTAACCCATGGGATAATTGAAGAATTAAGCCCTTTTATTGAGGAGTTTAAGATTAATAATGTTTCTAGTATCTACTAATATTTTCTTACCATTTTATTAATAACAAATTAAAAAACTAATATTTTTGAAGTGGGTATTGCTAATCATTTTCCATATATTTTTGAAGTGGGTACAAAATTGAAAGTATATCCCAAAGATGGATTGATTGCATCAAAAACCCAAAATTGTGGAATTCTCTCAAATATTGCTTGACCTCTTGAGAGTAGCTCAAAAAGAGAGCCATACATCACAACAAGTGACTGACACTACCATATATGTCCAAGACAAAACTGAAGGAAAATCATTGCGATGAAATTGCATAGAGGGCTCTGTTACCCATCAAAAGTGTGCACCCCTAGGAGAACTTTTCTCCTAATCATCTACTTCTAGCTGGCAGCCAACAACCTTTGAAAACCACCTTGTAGCCGATATGATGCGCCATTTTATCTCTGCCACCTGCATCAATCATATGTTTCCTTACCCATTTGTCAAAAGCACATGTTCGAAGATGGGCAATCTGACCAAAAAGGTTTTTATTCATTGTGCAATCGAGTGCTTATGCTTGTTTTTTTGTTGGGGCATTTGGCAAGGAGTATTGGGCAGTGTTGTGAACATCTCGATAACATCTCGATTTTATCTCAAAATCACGATTTTTTGGCCTAGCCGATGTTTACTGATTTAAAAAAATATTTTTATGTTATCTTAATTTTGCCGATGTTTGCCAATTTTTACCGATATTTTCCTGATTTTTACGATTTTTTGGTTTTTCGGACCCTTGCTGATTTTATCTCGATGTCAATGTTCGCAACATTGGTATTGGGTGACTTGGAAGAAGGGAGGGTTTTGATCGTGGTTTGTTCCCTCACCTTAAATCAATGTCACATGGTTCGGGTTTGAGTTCGGATTCGGCAATAATTAGGTTCAGTTTGAGTTTGAATGTTTTAATGAGGTTTGCCAGTAGGTTTGTCTATGTACATTCTCTCTCTCTCTCTCTCTCTCTCTCTATATATATATATATATATATATATATATATATATATATATATATATATATAATGAATTATAAGATAAAATAGTAAAAAATCAACATCAGTAAACATCAAAAATGTTATCACAGACATGGAAACTGCAAGGATAAATTATAACCTTGAGTTGTGACATGAGGTTATGAGTTTTGATCTATGGACTTGGTCAATGACTATGAGGTTCGATGAGGTTTGCCAAACCTCAATTTTTTTTTAAGGTTCGCCAAAATTCGAACCTCAAGGTTAAAGTTTGACGAACCTTGTGGCATAGCCTTAAATGGGGGGTTAATCTTCAGTCATAGTCCAACGGGAACTCCCCTATTGGCCCATGGATTTAGGAAGAGCAGTACTTCGAAAACCTCGATTTTGGTAGCGTGGTCCCGTTTTCGCTTTCCATATTTGTCACTTCCCTCCGCACATTGTGAGCCCTATAAACCATCTCCCCTCTCTAGGTCCACATGACCATTGGGTGCATAGGGTGCTGACATGCCCCCTCCCCTCTCTAGGTCCACATGACCATTGGGTGCATAGGGTGCTAACATACCCCCTCCCCTTGTCCACATATTTGCATCAGGATTAGAAACGTTGCCCCAAAGGTTGATGCAGCTAAAAGAAAAGTAAAAGCATATCATGGCTACAAGCAATAAACAAGGCCTAGGAGATGATTAACAAGGCAACTACCATTTAACTTAACTTGAAATGACGTTAGAAATTTGATTAGCAAGTATAAATGTTTATGAGCATATAAACACTAACAAGATAGATTCAATGAAATCAACAAGATATCTTGTAAGACTAATTATGATTAGACCAGTGATAATAGTAAACTTGCAAGAGATATATTTTCAAAGTAAAAGATCGCAATACTTGTAAATGAAATATAATCTTCAAGTTATAAGAACAATAAACAAGAGTTAGTGAAACAAAACCACAATAGATTATATGCAACATAGAGATGAGCAACAAGATGGAACAAAACTTCCAATAGGATAATACTTGTACTAAAAGAGAAATGCTCAAATATGATATAACATCAAAGGACCATTGACATGAGCACATGAAAGTGAAGTAGACAAGTACAAGAATATTAGATGAAATGTTTGCAAGTAAATGAAATGCTTACAACCCAACTTGTACAATAATCAATTGTGTGCAAGATGAAACAATGATGCATGTGAGTGTGTGTGAAAAGATTGGTCTTGGTAAATTATAATGAAATGCCTAATTTAAGGTTTGAATTCCCCTCAATTCCTTAAACTTGGTAAGGAGTGAGGTGGTTGCAAGAAGGCTAAGTGAGAAGGCTAAGGCCTCATTAACGATACCCCCTTAGGACTTCAGTACAACCCGTGTGCCTTCATTCCTATAGGGGACTCGACCACAAGAGAACTACGAGGTCGCACGTTTTAATATTTGTTTCAAACTCAAATTTAGGGAGATTGAATGATAGTTGAAGAATGTTGTCCTAAAAATATATCAACCAAGCTTATGCTTGGAGGTGAATTTTAGAGAAATGAGATCCAATGTGCAAGTTAGATCTGAAGTTAATACAAGTGCTTCAAATGAGATGTAGATTTGACAATTAGAACAATGCTTCAAGTGTGAAATGTCTTATGAATATCAATTAGCAAATGCCATTCCACTTATATGATCAAATTAATTGATTAACAAAGTGCGTTTAGAGTGTTAAATGATCAATGAAGCAAGCAAAAGTTTCTCAATGAAGAGAAGCGGATTAGATCAATAAACAAATGACAATGAGATCAAGAAAATAAAGCTACTTCAATGGAGATGCCAATTTGATATAATAGCCAATGAAATGACTCCACAAATGATTGAAACTACTTGCAAAATGAACTTAGATCTAGCAATGCTAATGCAATTAGATGATGAAGAAAAGTAACACAACAAATCTAAGCTAACAAGTTAGTCATCGCCATTAAAGAGGTCCTCCTTCCAAATGAGGAGGTGGGATAGGGAAAAAACCCTAATCTTCTTCAAGAAAAAAACTATTTTCTTATTATTACAATTTGAAACCCTCTTAGAGAGAGAGGAGGGTTTGGATCTAAAGGAGGGTTTACAAAAAATATAAGCTTCAATGAACTAATACCCTTCCAAAAAAAGCTAAGAAAATGATTTAAATTTTTTTTATGATGAAATTACAATGGAATTCCTCCAAAGGAATTTGATAATCCTCCATAAAATTTTTCTTTCTCTTCTAATTAATTAATTTTTTTTTCTTCGCTTGAGCTTAGACGTCCCAAAGTGGAGGAATTTTTGCTTAAGAAGAAAGGAGAAGCCTCTCTTATGCTTGCGGCCAAGAGAGAGAGGTCTCAAAAATTTAGGACGACTTCCCAAACAAATCGATCTTGATTTTCCAGGCCTCAGATGTGAGATGTCTCTAAATCTGATTTTGAAATAACCGTAAAAACCCTAGTTGTCGAGGATCCACGTAAGCAATGGAGAGAGGAGAGGAAAATGGCTTAATCAACAAACAAGTGAGGCTTTAACTTTAAAAAAATTATTTTTCACATTGATTCTCAAGCTTCCACTCGCAAGGAAATTTTTATGAAAAAAATTCCAAGCCAAATCCTTGATCTTCCTTTAGATCTGCGCAAAATATATACAAGGGAAAAATGATTTATATACAAAGGGATTAGAATATATACAAAAAATGACAGATCTATTAGCCCAAAGAGTTTGAGGACACCTTTGCTCTTGGGCAACAAGAAACAAACTCTAAAATAACTATATCTTACAAATAAAGCACATATATAGGTAGATCTTAAGAATTAATGATAAGATTTACAAGCAATGGAAAATAAACTTCCTTTAAAATAATTCGTATGATAAGCCTGTTGAGAAATCTATAAGGCAATGAGTAGAATTATTTCTCTTTCCTTGATAACTGCTTGTGATGTCTTTTGACTTATTAGCTTTGTTCCTTATTATTATATGTGTGAATCATGAAACAACTACCAAAACAAGAACAAGAACACAAAATATAGGATGCAAGCCACGACCAAAACCTCTCTTATTGAGAGGAAAACCCACAAATCTCTTCTCTTCCTTACAGATTCTACATTTAACGAAATCCAAGACCTTTAGACTGAGATCAATACCCTCCATGACCAAGACCAACCTCTTCGGATGATGTGCTAACCTTGATCCAGTCAAACCCAGTCAAATCTCTTCTAGTAGCACTTCTTTGACCTTTTGCTGCAAGATTCTTGGCCTTCACTACAGATCTGAAATTTCGGCCTCCTTGCAGTTGCTGTTGCCACACGTGTGAACTTCGATCTTCCTTTCGAGCCTTCCTTCGATCTTCGCTTGCCTTTATCTGACTTTTGGAGCTTGAGGATGACCCTTGGTGACCTTCGGTTGACCTCTTAGCCTTATTTTCTCAAAGATCGAAATTGTAGATAGAAACCCTAGATCTGCTGCAGAAACCCTAGTCCTCCTTAGCACGTGTGAGAGAAAATAGCCCAAACAAAGGTCTCCTTCATCCTCTTCTGTCTTCGCTGCCTTCTACTTCCTCTTCCTTCGCTAAAATGAATGGTGAGTGAATGTATCTCAAGGAGGACGAGTTCTCTTCTATATATAGGCTCTTCAAGGTGGACATGGCTCTTTCTTTAAGGTTGACTTGCCAGTTGCTGGGCCGACTTGGACTTGGAGGGTATTTCGACACTTTTAAAGACAAAAATAATTTTCTTTACAAGTTACAATGTGCCTGATTGGGACTTTAACTTATGAAAATGACTCTTTTGACTTGTTGACCTAGGAAAAACCTTAGAAGCACTCAATGGGTGCTTGACCTATAAACTAAAAGACCTTTAGCATAAAACCCATGCTCCAATAATAATAATGATAATTTTTTCTTTCATTTTACAATTTACAAGAATCAAAAGTACATTTCATACTTATGAAGACTGAACCTAGTTACGCATTTTTCAACAGAGCCTCCGAGAGAGATTTATGTGGGTTTTTCCACTTCTATTCCTTGAGAGTTGGTTGGTTCAACTGAAAACTCCCCCAAACGCCCAAGATTTGATTCAGAAAATAGATCTCTACACACTTTCGCAAGATATTGTTAGATCCACAAGGGATTAGATAACACAATGAAAAATAAGACTAGGGGTTCAATCAAAGACCCACTAGCGCTTCTAAATCTAGAGTGTTTCTCTAATACAAATATTAATGCAAGATAATTGTAGATCAATAGATCCAAATCATGGAAAATGGAAATAACAATTTAATTAACACCAATAGAGCATTAAGAATTAATGAATCAGAAAAATATTACCATAGATGTAGAAGAATAACACCACAAAGCATTAACCTCGAAGACTTTCTTTATTATTTTGAGAATTCCAGTACAATAGAGCTTCGATAACCAAGAGCTCGATTGCAATTGATGTTACAAGTGAGTAGTGAGAGCTTCAATTAATAGAGAAAATGAGCGGAGTAGCCCTCTCCAAGTGAAACGTTTAGATCTAAGGAGAAAACGGCTAGATCTAAGCCAAATAAATCATAACCCTTGATTGAGCTACGCAAATCTTGATCAGGAAATTTTGTTTGCCTTGAAGTGTTAAAATTTGAAAGTTTTATGCAGAAATTTAGAAATTCTGTGCAGAAACTTGAAAGTTCTAAGCAGCAAATTGAATGTACTTTCATAAAATTGAATGTGCTTTGCAGAAAGCTGAATGTACTTTGTAGGAAACTGAATGTACTTTGCAAAAAGTTGAATGTGCTTTGCAGAAAGTTGCATGTACTTTGCAGAAAACTGAATGTACTATGTTGTTACAATTATTTAGAATGCAAATTTCTTCTTCACAAATTTTTAGATCAACAATTGCAGATACAACATAAACTTAAGGATCATATGAAGACAACCAAGCACAAATATGCGACACTAAGAGTTAGGTCCAATGACCAGGGCAAAACCTACAGGTGGAAAACCCAAATGATTCTTCTTCCATTAGATTTTTTCAATCATTCAACAGGGTACGGAGAGAGAGGGAGAATGAGAATGAATAAAGTCACCAATGTTTGATCAACTTGCAGTTGAAGTGCTCTTGCTCTTTGTTTGAAGATCTCCTCCTTCTGTTGATTAGATCTTGTCCTTCACACTTGCTCCAGTTCTTCCCTTGTTCTTACTCTTCACTTTCTCTCACACTTCTCTTGCACACACTCAACTCTAGCTCTCCTTCTTCACAATGAACATGTTACACTCAAATCTCACTTTCTCTTGCTTAAATAGATGAGAAATGGGAGGAGTTACAAAATGAATTCAATCCTTGAGCCAATAATAGGAGAATTGAATTTCATGAGGGAGGAGTTAGTTGAGGAGAAGTGTAACTTATCCCAAGAATAGAGAGAGAGGTACACTTGTCTTGACGAGTTACAATTCGATTTAGGGAGAGAGAGAGTTACATTTAGACATGAGAGAATATTTGGTGAGAGTTACAAACTGAATTGAATGAGGGAGTTACAAACTTATAAGTGCATCTAATGAGGAAAAGTTACACTTTTGCCATACTTGAATTAAAGAGGGAGAGATACATTCTCTTAAGTGTGGGGTTACTATTTTATTCCAAGAGAGAGGTTCAATTTCCAAGTAAGAGATTCTCAATCTAATTTACTTATTCCATGAGAGAATTCGTTTTTATTAATCCATTAAAGGTGAAAGACTTTAGACTATTTTATAAATAATAGTACTATAATAATAATAATACTAGTAAGGATAAAAATAATAATTCTTGACTTGTATAATCATGGTTGATTTGATTTTAAAGTCGATTCCATATGACGAGATTATCCTTGATCATTTACACATGACTTTCTATTTTTGGAAATTCACTTCCAAATCGAGATATGACTTATTATTTTTGGAAAATCATATCAGAATTGTCAGAAATGAAATTTTATTATAGGTGGTTCAAACAAAACTTAAAGATATGATTCCTTCTAGGAGAAATTCATATCTGAGCTACCAAATTTTAACATGAAGGAGATGCTAGGTTGACGAAAATTTTGATTCCGGAGTGGGTTTGGACCATTCAAAAATTTTCCCAATTTTTTTCCTCGAAAATATCTCACTCAATTCAACAATCATGGACCTTCCACTTAAAAAAATGATTTGTTAGGACATGGGCTTCTTTTTTGGACCAACAATTATTTTCTCTGGCCATATTTTCTTGGTAAATGGAATTGCCTTCATTTTTTGGCTTGATTTTAATATTTGGGAATTTCCATCTCATTTTTTATCATTTTTATTTGGAGAGAATTTTTCATTTGCTTGCCATTTTTATTTTTCGGCTAATTATTTGCCATTTTTTTGCCAGAAATTAGAAAATGGGTTTTCGAGGTGTAAATACATATTTTCCACCCTCAAAGTTTGTCTAGATAGAAATTTGAGGTGTAGAGGTCTAATTTTGATTGCTCATACCCCCTACAACTTCTATAGACAACACTTATTACATTTTACATCAAACAATTACTAGAAATTTTGACCAATGGGAAATTTTTAATAATTAAAAACTGATACGTAGACATGATTTTGCTAAACTTTAGAGATGATTTAGTATGGCAATATACATAGACTTTAGACACTAGGACTCACCCAAGACTCTACCATCAATCCACATTCTAGCTTTGGTTATATTTGGGAGAAAAATTCAACTAATTATACGTGTTGAAAAACACAAATAATGAGCTTAGGAAAAAACTCCCTAGAGTGAACTCACTTGCTAGTATAGTCATAAGCTACCTAGTCCTTTTACATGACTCATTTTCATCATACTAAAATCATTTTTATAATATTCTTGTAGGGCTGCAAAATTTGGAATACAAAACTGATCAACTCTGGAATTTTGGAAGTGTGGAATTTTTACATTCTGACATAATCTGATGATGATGGAATGCTTTTGAATGTGCTTTTCCCATGGAGTTTTTGACAAATCTTCAAGCACAATTGAGTGGTTAACATGACCCAACGAGATTACCTGAAAGTGATGATTTTTTCTAGATTTAATAATCCATAACTAAGCCGTTCTCGATTCAACAAGAAAATATAAGGCGAGGGAGGACAAACTTGTCGGATTTCTTTAGTAGGCTTAAAGCATGTAGCGCCAATGCCATTAACTAGAACCACTAATACCATTGATCTCTTCCTTTGGAAAGATGCATGAAGGTATGGTTCACATATCGGCTAGATGAAATCAACATACTATGTCCTCATATGTAATATGAGGTGGTTGACAAAGATGAAGGATCTATGAATGGAAGTTCCCGAGAAGAAATATGTGAAGAAAGAAATAAGAGATCGTAAAAAGTGCAAGTATGGAAAAGGAATCAACATCCAATGACTAGAAGGATTTGGTATGATATCCCCATGGAAAAGGTATGAAGACTTTGATGAAGACTGGAAAATAAGGAGACCCTTGACATTGAATGTCTTGGAGATGTGTCATTATGTATGCAAGATGTTGATGTTGCAACAAGTAGATGTCATGATGAAGGGCCATCACAAAAGATAATTCTGATTTGATGTTCATTTTAGTTTTTTGAATAATATCTGGATGGATTGATATATGGCTAACAAAAGGGAGTTGTGGATGGCACCTACAACTAGTAGTCATGTGGTGAGATGAAAAATCCTGAAACAAGATGTGGAAAAGGTAGTTGTATGAAGAAAATCTAGATATGGACTAGTAGATCACTTTCCAATGAAAGGAAGGATGACATGACTGGCATGGTTCATAAAGAAAAGTTATGGATGGCCGATGCCTACAAAGAAGTCCCAAAAGATGAAGGCTCCATAGTGATTAATATGAATTTCATGACATCAAAAGGAGCTTTTGAGGTAGTTGAAGGCACTGTGATGTCCACTAAAGAGTTGCTGTTGAAAATCAAGTCCTTGGTTAAGAGGGAGCTTGGACAAGCTCTTGGTTAAGAGGGAGCCTGTACAAGGTCTTGGTTAAGAGGAAGCTTGGGTACATTCCTTTATAGGAAAGGGTACATTCCTTCATATGAATGAATATATCCTCCCTATTTAAGAGGGAGAGATAGACACATCATTCTTGTCTTCAGTTTGGAAGATTGGAGGATTGGGTAAGCACCTGGCATTCGATTGATTCAGATTTATGCAGGAATGCAACATAATACACATATAACCATAAATACAAAGATGCAACAGAGATAACACTTCATTTCATTAATATCAAGGAATTGAAATTTGCTTACAGACAGAATGGAAATAAACTAGCTAAGGCGCTGGTAGCTTATCTCTAAGAAGAGATGTGGCGGCTACAGGCCTTTGAATTGTGTTGCAATGAGGCTAGAGGGCCTATTTATTATTTAGAAACAATGGAAAACCATAAACATCCAAAACCTGAACCCTAGAAGATGAAGCGCCAAAACTATGGGCCCTGTTTGGGTAAATTGGCGTTTCAACTTCTTGGGGACGTAACTTGGGCATATGATCTCCGTTTGACGCACACCATACCTCATTAGAAAGATCTATCCGAGGACTACAACTTTTGATGTGAGCAACGTCGGTCCTTGCTCATCGGTCCGTGGACCCATGTTGCTCTCGGTTTTCCCAAAAAACGTCGTTTAGGGCCTCAAAATGGCTCTGGAAGTTCAAGACCTGAAAAATTGCTAAAAATAGTAAGTTGTGCCGAAACTGAAAAAGGCAATGGTGGGGCCCCAAGTGGAATAGGCAGGTGGCCACCAATATCCACTTGGATCATTTCTCCCCCCTTAGGAAGCAATGGTCCCCATTGCGTTGAGTTCCTCCATGAGATGAGGAAACTTCTGTTGAACTTGGTCCCTGATGAACCGTTTGCCTTGGTGCAGGAGTTGGCCAACTTTGACAACCCGATACAGTTGGATCTTCTGTTGGTGAGTGTTCTTGATTTGCATGTCCATGATACAATCTGTGGTGGCTTGTTCCATGCAGTGTGGGTTTAACTCTGTTGGTGTGAGTTGTTCTGTAATGTCAGAGGTGTCCAGTAGAGGTGGGAAGTAGGGACGAAGGCAGTCCACCTTGAATACTGGGTGCAGACCAAGGAATGGTGGAATACTGAGCTCGAACTCATTGTTCCCTGCAGCCTTGGTGATGGTGTACGACCCATATCGGAGCGGGCGAAGCTTGCGGTGGGGTCCAGTGAGGTGCTCCTTCTGCAAATGTAGCCACACTTTGTCGCCCACCTGGAAGTTGTGTGGCACCTGATGTTGATCATGTCGTTGCTTGTACTTAGCATTGGCTTTGTCCAATATGTCATGAACCTGTTAGCGGATGTGTTGAATACCCTCGATGAAGTTGTTCGCTTTGTTAGTTTCAGGCTAGACATGAACCGAATCGGCCAGAGTAGTCGCAAATGGCATGGCTACGTCAATGGGACATAGTGGCTGGAATCCCAAGCCCACCTGAAAGGGGGGCTATGGCTAGTTGAGTTGTGGAGAGCTCGATTATAATTGTGTTGTACATAGGGGAGGCCCTCATCCGATGTGCGTGGATGCTTTGAATTGTACATGTGCAGAATGTGTAAAATCATCCTGTTGACGACCTTTGTCCGGCCATTCGTATGGGGATGGAAAGCTGTGGACTTGGTGAGCTTGGTGTCTGACATTGACCAGAGGCTGGACCAAAATGTGTTGAGGAACTTGCTGTCTCGATCTGAGATGACAGACTGTGGGATCCCAAAGTGTACCCACACTCGTTCAAAGAAAAGTTTAGCAGTGGCTTCTACTGTGATATTCTTCTTGCAGGCCGCCATAATGGCCATCTTCGAGAATCTGTTGACGACCACGAAAATACAGTTGTTTCCATGCTTAGTAGAAGGAAGGCCCGACATGTAATCCATGGAGATGGATTTGCAAGGTCGACTAGGGGTAGGTAGCGGAGTATAAAGGCCTTGCTTTTTGATGGTCGGTTTGGCAATGGCGCAAGTAGTGCAGGATCTGATGTACTTATCGACATCCTGTCGAAGGTTCGACCAATAGAAATACTTTTGCAGTACTGCCACTGTTTTCTTGACCCCGAAATGCCGAGCGACTCAACTGTAGTGTGCTTCCCATATCATCTTCGCACGCTCGCTTGAAGGAACACAATGGTGTCCTAGGTGACAACAGTGCATCTTGGAGGTGAAAATTTGGAACTTGCGTACCCCCCTAGAGTGCCTTGTATGTGTGGTCGAATTCTGGATCGCTCTTGTAGAGAAGCGGCCAATCAAAAGTCTCTTGCCCACAAGAGTTGAGAACGGTGGTTAGCGCCATGGTCGGTGGTCGGCTGAGGTAGTCTGCAAAATTATTGGTGCTACCCTTCTTGTACTTGATGTTCAAATGAAACTGTTTTAGATATGTGGACCACTTCTGATGGCGATCGTTCTGCAACTTCCCTTTTGTCTATATGAACTGTAGGGGTCAGTGGTTTGTGTGGATGATTGTTTCCTTCCCCAAAATGTAATGCTTCCATTGTCGACAAGCCTGCACAATGGAATACATTTCTTTGTCATAAGTGGGATACTTGCAGACTGTGTCGAACAATGTCTCACTGTGATATGCCACTGGATGCCCTTGTTGAGTAAGAACTGCCCCAATAGCATAGTCAGAGGCATTTGTCTCGAGCTCAAATGGTTGTTGCAAGTCTGTTTATGTGAGCACTGGGGCAGAACATAGGCGATGTTTTAATTCTACGAACGTCTTCTGTTGAGATTCCGACCAAAAGAATTTTGCTTTCGCTCCTCCCTTGGTGACTTGACTCAAGGGCCAAGTGATATGAGAGAATCCAAACACGAACTTGCGGTAGAAATTAGCAAGACTCAAAAAGCTGTGAAGCTCTGTTAGAGTGGTTGGGGCTGGCCAATCCCGAATGACTTGGATCTTGGTTGGATCCACATGCACCCCCCTTTCATCAATAATGTATCCCAGATATTGAACTTGGGTCATGCCAAAAGTGCACTTCTCCAAAGTGGCACACAACTTGTGTTGCTGTCGTGTTTGGAGGACTTGTCGGATGTGGTGGAGGTGCTCTTCCCAAGTTTGGTTGAAGATCAGAATGTCATCAAGTACACCACTACAAATGAGTTGGTGAATGGTTGCAAGATGTCGTCCATCAACCTCATGAAGGGTGCGGGAGCATTCGTCAACCCGAAAGGCATGACCAGCCATTCGAAAAGGCCCTCCTTGGCTTTGAAGGCAGTCTTCCATACATCGGAGGGTTCGATTGGTACCTGGTGATACCCATACTTCAAGTCGATCTTGCTGAAATATTCCGCCCCTTTGAGTTGGTCTAGAAGGTCATCAATCTGTGGGATCGGGTACCTATTCCGGACAATGATCTTGTTCAGCGCTCGATAGTCAATACAGAGTCTCCAAGTCCCATCCTTCTTCTGTCAATATGATTGGGCTCCCACAGGGCGATGAACTCGGTTGGATGTGACATTTCTGCAGCAGCTCTTGAATCTGCCTCTTGATTTCATCGTTCTCCAGAACAGAGCGTCGATAGATCAATCCATTAGGTAGTGGCACACCTGGGGTCAAATCAATGGGGTGCTTGACCTGACAGTGCAGAGGCACCCCTATGGGTGAGGTGAAGATGTCCTCGTACTCCTCCACAACCTTGTCCATTTGTTGTTGTCGTGCAGGGGAGCCCTGTCTGGAGGTCTTGGCCACAATCTTCTTCTTCATCAGGAAAACAATTTTCCTGGTTTTGGAAATGAGCTTACTGCATTGTTTTGCAGTAACCAAAGAGATAATGGCAGGCAGTGGTACCTCTGTTATCTTGTATAACTTATTTCTCAAAGTAACAATAATAACGCAAGGATGGGACTCATACACAACATGTCGCTTCCACAATGTAATATTCCAAAATTGGAACAGCTCAACAAGCATGCACTAAAAACGCATTCCCAACAACATATGCTATAAAATAGTGAAATGGACTCTTGGATCCCGTAGATCAGTCAATATATAACCTAAATCCAAGAATAGAGCTAAAACAAATCAAACTAGGTGGGTTAAACAGACCTCCCACACTAGTGTAGCTGAAAATGACCAAAAACCCCAGACACTGCTACATAGAAATAATGCACAAAAGGGCTTGCGCAGTCTTATGAGGGTTTTAACTCAGAAATTAAGGAAACAAATAGATCTGCTCATATCTTAGATAAACAAGCTTACAAACTGAGATCTAGTCTCTTTATACAAAATACAAGAGAACCTGGTAAGGGTTTCTTGTCAAACACTCTGCATACAAAATGTGATATTCAGAAATTTACTGAATCACCACTGCAACACTGAAGCATAAGAGTGTAGAAGGCTGAAAGATGTCTGATTTGATGTAGATCCCTCAAGGGCTTCCTCCCATGAAAGGATGAACCTATCAATCACAAGAAAACACTGCAACGGAGCCACTAGACCATGCACTGAAGCTGCCTCCAAAAATAACGCATTCCCTAGCTGGAACAACGCTGGGAATGTTGGGGAAATGTGTGGCCTGATGCCATAGATCTGAAATGAGCTCAAGACCTCTCCAAACAGGTCTCTCAAGTGAAGGAAATCTTCCTCCAAGTAGAAACTAGCTCAAAAAGTGGGATTCCAATCCCTCCCACTGCTGCACCCTGCAACACTGCACAATCTCCGACATAAACTGTGCTGATGAAGTAGGCTGAAGCTTGGCCTGAAAAACTGATGTGGAAAATGAATGCAAACTCTCCCAAGAGGCTCCTCAAGGAAAGAGGTGTGATTCTCGCTCGGGAACACCCGGTGCTAAACAACACTGCTACCCTGCTAAACAGCAAGAGGAAGCAAAAGTCTGAGCAGACAAGAATAATAATCTAAAACATGAAGAATAATGCTGCCATCCTCTTCCTTAAATAAAACATGAGTTTGCTTGCCCTTGGCCCCACTCAATTAGGTCATCTCCATCCAAAGATTCATCTCCCTCCAAAATTGCGTTATTCCTTCTTTGATTCCTCCTCCTCCACAACTGCGTTGTTGACTTAGTCAAAGGGGACTGAATCAACTTGATAATATCCCTATTCTCACATGGAGGTGTTTTATTAAGCTGCAAAGAGTGTATCCTTTCACACTTGAGGTGTTTTTATTCCTCCTTAGGAGACTTAAGGGCTTTTCTACCCATTTATTCACCGGCTAAAGGTACTGCTAACTCTAATGTTCCATTTAGCTTTGAGGCTAAAATTTGGGAACATTACACACAAGCATGGTTGGCCTAATAATACATCACAAACATCAAGAGGAGTAATGCCACATAATACCTCATATGTGAAGGGCTTGTTGCTGTAGGGAAGGCGACAGTGTTGGTTGACGTGAAGATCCTGTCCGTGGTGAAGCCACTCGATGGTGTATGGCTGTGGGTGAGCTGTGGTCTGCAAGCCCAATCGCTTCACGACTTTTGCTGAAATGAGGTTCTTTTGGCTCTCATTGTCGACAATGAACTGTAGCGGGGAACCCTTTACCCACATCTAGGATTGGAAGAGACGCTCCTCCTCTGGATCTTTCGGTTCCTCCTTCTAGATCTTCGCAGTGGCAACAATGGCGTTGGGCTCCGCATCAATAATCTGTTTCCCTTTGTCATTCCCTTTGTTAGGTTTTGATTCAGAGTCGGAGCATGCATCTGATTCAAGAGCCCTCATCTCAGCCACCAGCGATTGCTTGGCCCGACACTCACTTGTGTTGTGAGTGGAGCTCTTATGGAACTCACACCACTTTCTCGTGTCTTTCTTTGGCTTTGCGGTGTTGTTCTTTGCTTGCGGCTATGGCAGGTTGTCTTGGGCTGCCATGCCTTGGCTTTGTCCTTTGTTCTGTGGTTTGGGGACACCTTTCCCTTGCTTTTGATTCTGCTCAATCTTGGCAGCATACTGGTATGCCGTACCAAGCGAGGAGATGTCGAGGAACTCCATTTCCTCCTGAATGTATCTATGCAGACAACTGCGATACTTTAGCACCAAATGTTTCTTCAAATATTTGATACCCAACTTTGTGCACAGGGTATGGAACAGATTCGTCAACTCATGCACGTCTTGATCCCTTTGTTGCCGCAACGTAGTCCATTGTATGTACTTGTCCTCATAGCTCCCCACAGGATAGTATTGTTCCTTGATGGCATCTCAGAAAGAATTCCATGTGGGTATGACTAAGAACAAAGAGGGTTCTGTCTCGTCCGTTTTCTCACAGTAGGTTTCCCACCAGTCTTTGATATGGGGGTTAGCTTTGAGGAGTGCAAAAATAATCTTCTCATAGTGGGAAAAGTCATGAATCGAGAAATATCCTTCTAATAGATTTAACCATCTATCTACGACATCTACATCTATTTGACCCTTGAATATGGGAATATCGAAGTTTACTTGTACCTTAAAGGGAGTCGCGCCTCCAGAGTGGCTGCTGGATGCAGAAGTGCCGTTGGTGGGTAGTCGTTGAAGGATCTGGGCAAAGTTATCCATCATCGCGTTCCTTTGTTTTTCGAGGGCCTCCTCAAGCAATATTTTGATAGGATCTCCTGCTCCCTCATCTTTCTTTTCGTCCGCCATGGGCGACTGTCGGGGTTTGCGAGGCTGATCTTGCAAAGGTTCAACCAGATCGAGCTCTAACTCCTTATACCTCGACCTTGTTGGGGATATGCAAAGAAGGATCAAGAAAAAGCAGATCGCTCTGATACCAATGATTCAGATTTATGTTGGAACGCAACAAAATACACATATAACCATAAATACAAAGATGCAACGGAAATAACACTTCATTTCATTAATATCAAAGAACTGAAATTTGCTTATAGACAGAATGGAAATAAACTAGCTAGGGCGCTGGTAGCTTATATCTGAGAAGAGATGTGGTGGCTACATGCCTTTGAACTGTGTTACAATGAGGCTCGAGGGCCTATTTATCATTTAGAAACAATGGAAAACCCTAAACATCGAAAAACCTAACCCTAAGAGATGAAGCGCCAAAACTATGGGCCCCGTTTGGGTAAATTGGTGTTTAAACTTCCTGGGGACGTAACTTTGGCATACGATCTCCATTTGACGCGCACCATACCTCGCTAGAAAGATCTATCCGAGGAAGTTTAGGACCCGAAAAATTGCTAAAAATAGTAAGCTGTGCTGAAACTGAAAAACTGAAAGAGATAATGGTGGGGCCCCAAGTGGAATAGGCGGGTGACCACTAATATCCACTTGGATCACCGATACTATTTTAGGATAAGGTGGGGCATCCAAGATAAGAGTAGTTGTAGAGGACCGATATTCTTTGAGGATTGGGAATCCACGATAAGAATAGTCTTGGGAGGACATACCCTGTGAACACAATGATGATGGTGTCTATAAGTCATTGGTATCGCCAACATTGTGCTTTGATCTTATGGAGAGATAGAGCTGTTAGTCAAGGCCTTGCTATGTGACAGTGTTGGTTGGTATGATGCTATTTAGATGGGTTACCAATTCGACTCTTCTTATGGGAATTCTTCAGATTGAGAATGTCTAAGTACCTTGTATGGATTATGAATACCTCCCTAATTAAGAGGGAGTGTTGAAATATGTGACCAGGTTTGGTCTTCATAATGACAAATGTAATCATGATTTTATATTTGATATAAAGAGAAATAAATTTATTATTGTTGTTCTTCAGGCATGGGTTTTATGCTCAAGATAAATTTATTTTATAGGTAAAGCACCCATTGTGAGCTCCTAAGGCTTGTCATTGAGTCTACAAGTCATTAAGTCATTTTCATGTATGAAAGACCCATTTGGGGCATGTTACATATTGTAAAAGAAAATAATTTTTCTAACCCTTGTTTGACAACTAATTAGGGTTTGAGTTTTTATTTTGGATTTTTGTATATATTGGAGTTTTGGGTATTTTTATTTTCATTTGTGCAGGTGAGATCAGAGGAAAATAGCTAGAATAGAGCTAGATCTAGGTCCTTGAGGGTAAGATCTAGCCTCTAGAATTTTTTTGTAGTACCAACTACTGAAATTTTTCAAGAAATTGAAACTCTGAAGCAAAATATTTTTTGGAGTAGGGATTTCAAGTTTTCAAAGCTCCAAAGCCCGAGATTCTCGTCGAATCCCTCAACGTCAGCCTCTTTGGCCCCAACGTTACCTTTTTCGACCTCCCTAAGGCTGGCAGTAAGCCCTAGGGCTCTCGGTCTCCCTTCTAGGCCTTGCTGGAGGCCCTAAAGGACCTTCCTGTGCCCTTTCGATCCCTTCTCCTCCTTCGCTCAAACTTCCTCCTCTCCGTCTGCCCTTCATCCTCCCTCCTCGACCCTTGTTCCTCTTATTTCTCTGTCTGTCTTCCTTTCTGTTGGAAAATTTAACTAGGTTCGGTCTTCATTTAATGCATTTGAGTCATCTTGTAATGTACTTGTCAAAAGAATGAAGAGAATAATTATTATTATTATTATTGTGACTTATTAAAGCACGAGTTTCATTCTTGGGTCACCTTGTTTTAGGTCGAAGTCCCCATTGAGGACTTCTAGGATTTATTCTGAGTCAATAGAGTCATTGTACTTTTAAAGAGACCCTTATTGGGCTTTTGAATCATGTAAAAATGTTTAGTGTTGAGTAATATATGATTTATGTATCCTCCACATCAAGTGGGCCTAGAAGAGATCAAGTCAACCTAAGGACCCTAATTCGACCTCACATAAAGGCTATAAATACAAGCAATTCGAATTCATTTGTAGCACTCTCTCACAAGAAGTTCAATATCTCTTGTAGATGGGATAAGTACGAAGCTTGTTGCCAGGAATCCAAAAGAAGTGCGAGTTTGGGGGAAAATCAAAATTTTGGTGCCTCTCTCTCTCTCTCTCTGTTTCGTGCTCTGGATTGGGAGACCAAAGTCTTCCAAGTTTCACTGTTGTCGGAAGTTGCATGTTACTGGAAACTGTTGCCTAGTCAAAGTTGCTGGAAAGGGGTCGAAATTTTGGAGACTGACTTGGTGTGGAGGGAAGGTCTGGTCTTTGTCGAGGGTGAAGAGTCTCAAAAAATACTATTGAAAGGAAGAATTTCTTGATTGGGTTTTCCCCTCGAGGGGGTTTTTTCCCTGGCATAGTGCCTACATCTGGTGTCTACTGTTTTATGTGCTACTGCTTTGGTAATTTCTTGATGAACTAAAAGAAAAAAATATAAAGAATCGTAATAACAAGAAAGATCACAAATAATTATCAAGAATAAGAATCTTTATGCCTTTCCTATTTTCTAACACTTTCCTTCTTCGCGGCCCCTTTTAGTCCCTCTTTTGCCCAACAACAACCTTCTTAGGCTTGTCGTGAGGCCTATTCCGCCTCTTCCCTTATTCCCTTAGCCTCTAGGCCTCTAGGCCCTTTCCATCCCCAACGCTAGTTGTCCTAAGCCTAATGCTGGCCTTCTTTGGCCATAATTTGCCTTCCCTCTATCCTTGGTCGGCCTTTGGAATTTTTTGGAGTGAATATTGGTGGGTTTTGCATGGAAAAATTGGTTCAAAATTTTTGTTTTCAGGTGGTATAATCATTGCAAAATTTTTGGTAACTTGGGCAAGTTATCTTCAAGGCCTTGGGCCTAGGGTTTGATCTCTAAACCCTTGTCTTCTCACTATTTTGCTACATTTGTGATAAATATTTCATAACAATGATATAATTCAAGTTCAAATGCTCTAGAATTCACTCATAAATTGCCTAAACATACTAAAAGTTTCATGGTAAAAATTTACTAGTTGTTTGATAAGTTGGGCATTGGTTATTGAGCATAGATCTAACTTGTTTAGTGACTGAAATATCTTTGCATAACCAATGGATTAGAACTCAATATTACATCTAAGAGGGCTAAATAATCTAAAATTTTATATTGGGAAACTTGTTCTAACATCGGGCAATTCTTGGACACAATTTGGTGCACACTTTCACATTGAAAGCTGTTACATTTAGATAACCATTGTGTTCTATGCTTGATGCACTTTTACTTTAATCTTTCTTAGGCCCAATACAAAATAGCAATCACATAAATTTGAAAGTAAAATACTGATAGAACACAATAATAGATCAATAGAAGACAAGCCAAATATAGATCATATTTACAATTCCTTTTGTCCAGCACAGACATGAGATATTGTGGCGTTACGACGGTCAGCAGGATGCTTCAACCAGCAAAGTCTTTCTCGGTCAACCAACACTTTCATGTATCACACCCACAACTCTCAAAGACAACTCATCACAAGCCAACGCAAGTCAAACTAGGGACAACGCAGAAAAGTCAACATAGGCAGCTTCAGAAAAGTCAATGCAGACATCTTTAGAAAAGTCAATGCAACAAACTAGGGTTTTGGTCAAACAACCCAAAATTCCTCGATTTTAGTGCCCAGTTATACGACCTCCTGTTGAAGCCTCGAAAATCGCTGCAACAACATTGGGGGATAACCACCCGATCCAAAGCTTAAAGCAGCTCCCTTTCCGTTTGGAGTAGTGGCTCCAACTGGTTTAAATAGGTCCAGTTACCTTTTCCCTATCGCTATTGGTTTAAAATGTATCTTTAATTATCAATAGACAGGGATATCAAATCACTTCTTCTTGCTGATCGGGCAAGATAATGACTCTTAAATTGATTTGGGTTCAGCCAAGCCACAACTAAAATTTTGCCTGTTTGAGAAGAGGACTTAAAAGAATGTAGAACTTAATCTAAATGCAAAAAAAAGAAACTAATCTAAATCCTATCTTAATTAGTTAGATATAGATCTAATCCAACTAAGAGCAAGATAATTAAATGATGAGAATTTAAATATGTTTGGCTTTTAATTAATGTCAAGCTAACTAAGAAATTCAATTGGAATGACATTTGTGAATACCAAAACACATCCTATTGAGACCATTTAAATGAAATAATAAATCAACAACATTCCGGAAGAAATTCACAAAAATGATATTGATTGTCAAATCAGTCAAGCCAATAATTAAACAATAACATGTGGAAGAAATTCGTAACACATTACTATTTAATAAATCAGTTTTATAAGACAGATTTTTGAGTAAATAGTTACTCAGAAATCAGAGTTAATCCATAATAACAGAGACACATAACAATATTGAAACAAATTATCCATATCAACAAAAATGCATAAACATGAATAAAATGAAACAACCATTTTATTAACATAAAAATGGAACTGGTATTTGACGGATTATGATCTGATTTTCTGATTCTAATGCATAATGATTTTCAGATTTCAAAGCGGTTTCTTTTTCAATACTGCTGCTAATATTTTCTTGAAATTGATCAGTGAAATTAGGAGGAAATTGATCAAAGTTTGAAATAATTTTACATGGGTTTTGAATGGAAGGAAGAGAGAGAAAATATGTTCAAACCAATATAATAATTCTTTTTTTGAAGGTTTATCTTCAGTTTTGAATTTTAAACAATTTAAATGAAACTTGATGGTAAAATCAATTAAAGACTCGTCTTCAAACCTTCGTAGATCTTCAAAATCATCACATACTTGTTCGTAGATATATCCATCGAATTTACAAAGGAATATTGTAATAAATTGTTCCCAAGTGTGGATTGAAGCAACTGGAAGTGTTCTACACCAGTTTCTAGCTTTTGCCGCAAATGTGAGAGTAAAAATTCTGCATAAAATGCCTTCATCAATTTCCTGAAAATCATAATTTGAAACATTTTGAATAAATTGAAAGACATGATTAAAAGCAGAAGAATTTTTCTTACCATTGCACTTTACCTGAGACAAGAATCTTACTATTTCTGGTGGAGTATTGGAAGATGCTTGTCCAGAAATACAACTTCAAATTGGAAGTTTTAAAGGAGCCATTGTATTAAAAATGAAATGTTAGAATTCAAAGACTCCAAAGTAAAACAAGTCTCAGGCCCTCCTTCTAGCGCCAAAAATGTTGAAGCCTCGAAAATCGTTGCAACAACATTGGGGGATAACCACCTGGTCCGGACCTTAATACAACTCCTTTTCCATTTATGATAGTGGCTCTGACTGGTTTAACTAGGTCTAGTTACCTTTTCTCTATCGCTATTGGTTTACAATGTATCTTTAACTACCAATAGACAGGGATATCAAATAACTTCTTTTTGTTGATCGGGCAAGAGAATGATCCTTAAGCTGATTTGGGTTCAACCAAGCCACAACTAAGATTTTGCCTCTTTGAGGAGAGGACTTAAAAGAATGTAGAATTTAATCTAAATGCAAACTTATTCTATAATGCAAAAAAAAAGAAACTAATCTAAATCCTATCTCAATTAGGTAGATATAGATCTAACCCAACTAAGAGCAAGATAATTAAATAATGAGAATTTAAATATGTCTGGCTTTTAATTAATGTCAAGCTAACGAAGAAATTCAATTAGCATGACATTTGTGAATACCAAAACACATCCTATTGAGACCATTTAACTGAAATAATAAATCAACAACACTCCAGAAGAAATTCACAAAAATGATATTGATTGTCAAATCAGTCAAGCCAATAATTAAACAATAACATGTGGAAGAAATTTGCAACATATTACTATTTAATAAATCAGTTTTATAAGACAGATTTTTGAGTAAATAGTTACTCAGAAATCAGAGTTTAATCCATAAGAACAGAGATACATAACAATATTGAGACAAATTATCCATATCAACAGAAATGCATAAACATGAATAAAATGAAACAACAATTTTATTATCATAATATTGAAATTAGTATTTGATATAGAAATGCCAAAAATACCATTTAATTGAATCCGTTTCTCTGATCCTGGTTTCTAACAGTCCTTTACATTACTTGAATTTCTGTTTTCAAAACTAGAGCTACAGAAATGCAAACTCTGCCCATCATACATCATTCAAGATATTAAAAAAAAACCCTCAATAATGTTCAGATCTGAAATTTTCTCTCCTCCCCATCTACAACTCTAAATTCTTATTACAAAAATGCTTTTAGAAGTTCAGAATTGCAAATGAGAGCAGCCTCTTTGCACATTCTACAATCTTCCATTTATAATATTTCCAAAAGAATTTTGAGAGGAGAGTTTGTTTAAGAAAAATCTGCTCAATTCAATTTTAATTGCTCAAAAATTTCAATCTTTAATTGCTGGAGTCTTCTCATTGATTGAGAACTTCTTCTTTTCATCTCTTCAACTGTTTTCCTGCAAAAACAAATAAAAAACAAAATTAAAATGCAAAAATAAAATCAAAATGTCAAATCTAAAAATTAAAATAAATCCAATTAAAACTTAATTAAATAAATAAAAAAGGAAACATAAGCTTTCTTTTGATGTCTGTGTTGATCTAATTGGCCAATGAGAACATAGACGAATGAATTTTCACTCATAAGAAGTTGTGGCAAGTTAAAATGTAAAAAATAAAACTCAGAAAATTAATTTTGTTTAAAAATTCGTAGCTTGATATTTTGCTGAGTTTTAGACCCAATAAATGATCAAATATGGAAATAAAACTTCTTCAGGAATAATCTCCATCATTTTATCTTTCCAATGAGCTGTCTTGGGCCTCATTTGGCTAAGTAAAACTCCATTTATGAGCCTCTAAAGTTGATATATTAAAATTGCCAAAAATCTGGTATTTTTGTTGCTTAGGCTAAAAAATCAAAATTTTAAATTAAATTCTAATCCTAAATTAGATTATGATATTTAATTAATTAATTCTATTTAATTGCAATTATATTATTCATCTAATTTAGTTATAATCTAATTCTAAATTAAGTTTTAATTATCTATTAATTAATTATAATTACATTATTAATTGTTAATTATAAATTAATTATTTAATAAACTATTTATTAATTAATGTTAATCTAACTAATAATTATAATTAACTATTTATAAACAACTTAATCTAATTAATAATTAATTATAATTTAATTAAATTAATTGCATTCTATTAATTAATTTAATTAATTTAAAATTAATTGATTCAAATATTAAATATTAAATCTATTATTAAATTAAAACTAGTCTAACATTAAACTAATATAAAACTAAAACTAACCTAACATTAAACTCATATAAAACTAAACTAACACTACACTATATTAAATTAAAATTAACCTAAAACTAATCTACCACTAACACTCACTATGTATATTAAACTAACACCACAATCACTAACTTAACAGTAGCCTTAACACTATATTAACATTTAAAATTAAATTAAAACAATACCTACCACTACCATACTAACACACTAACACTATATTATTCCACTAACTTAAAACTAATGAACGAATTGAAAACTTATGTAAGGCATGGTTATTGCAATCGGCAATTGGGAGGGTGAGGGCCATTGGGCTTTAAAAGAAATGCACCCATGAAAAATCTCGATGCGATGAAAAATCCCGATGATATATTATTATTTTTATTTTGTTTTTTATATCAAATTTTAATTTAATTAAATTAATCATAATTTATATAATAATTAATTTAAGATTTAAGATTTAAGATTGAATATCAATTTTTTATTTTGGTTTTATTTTAATGATGTTTAATTAAATTATGAAATTATCTAAAGTGATTTGCCTATCTAAACTATAGCCACTTTGATAAAAATGAACTACAACCACTTCGACATTTTGAGTTTCGAGATTAGTAATTTATTGGAATAAATGACTGAAATCCCGATGTTTTATGATTTGGCTGTATAAGTAAAAAAATGAAAAATATTAGTAATAACTAACTACGGGTTAATATTTAAACTAAATGCGTTATTGAACAAATTTAATTAAAAAAATGGAATATTGTACATTTTACGCATTTTTTTAACCCAGACGACATAAATGATTAGACTTAAAAGGAGTGCTATTTACAAACCAGTTGACCAAATGAGGTGAAACAAGCATCAATGAAAAACTTATAAAAAATCAATTTCAACCAAGCAATCAAAACAAAATTCTAAAGAAGATAAAAGATCAATAAAATCATGAGGTAATTAACTTAATAAAAATCTTAAAAGGCACTTAGCCAAATTTTTATAGAAAGGGTCCCCATTATTTGAGGTAAACAAGTCAAAAATAGGGGGGGGGGGTTGTGTTTTACCACAACACCTCCTAAAATCGGAATTTCTACAGAAGATCGAGCTTAGATGACCAAGGGTTGACCACGATCAATGCTGGTCGATGCTGCACTAGAAATGCCCTAAACAGATCATCGCAGAAAACAGAAAGCCCTAAACAGATCGACGCAGAAAACAGCAGCTTCGCTCCACACGTGTGAGGGAAAAAAAGGCCTCCAAAGGCTATCGAACCAATCAGATCACAATGAGAGAATGTGTGATGAGATGATGAGAAAATGACCTCCAAGTCTCTCCAATTTATATTCATCAATGAGAGTGTGTGACACATCTCTTAGGCATGTGGGATAAATCTAGCTGACTTTGCACATGTGGGAAATAAATTCAAAATCAATGTTCTGCTCATCTGATCAAGATGATCTTTAGATCAATCTTGCACCTCTAGGAAAGAGGAATCCAACAAAAATATGACCATTGTCATATGAGCAGTGCAACATAGAGTTTGGACCTAGTTGCCCAAAATTAACAAAAGCCCATTGTTTGCATATTTTTCTTACTACTATTATAATTGTTTCCCGATCTGATATAACTCTGAATAATTCACCATAAGAAGGTTAAGCATCTCATAAAATTACTTGGCAAGTCATTGGATGTCTTATTGATCATATTTGGATCTTACATGCTTGTTATTTCTTGATCTAGAGTGATGTGCTTGCTTTTGTCCTGGTGATTTAATAATTGCTCATTTAAATGTGATTGGGATTTAAGTAACATAAGATTCTTCCTTGCTCATGCCCTATAGTTACTTTGTTTCAGAACAAATTGGTTTCTTATTGTTTCAAGTGCACTAACATATTTGTTGTTGTGAGTTGATTAAAAATTCATAATTTTACATCTAATATCAACACTCACTAAAGCACTCTAATCTCAAATCATTTAGTATTGAATAATTCAAGTTTCTTTGCGCATCTTGTCTTTCTTGATTAGTATCAAGTAACATTGGCATAAGATCATTGATAAGCTTGTTGTAGAATCGTCATCGTGATTAACATCTTTTGTTGATAATCATTGGTGGATAAGTGCTCTAAGTTCCTTTAATTGCTATTCTTGGTTAAACATCTCGTGGATTGATTTATTGTTTAACTTAGCACTTTTTTAAAGTCGGCACGTGTTCTTGTGGTTAAGGATTGTTTCTTAATTTTCACTTAGAAGTACTCATTCTCATAATTGAAGATCAGTAATAACTCAAGAACTTAGACATTATGCAATCTTAACCTAAGAAATCATTCATAATCCTTGCATAAGCATTCTAGGTCTAGTTGCATTAATAATTAACCTCCAGGCATAAGCTTGGTTGATAGACTTTTAGCCTTTAGGGCTACCCTTTCTTGCCTAGATTGAGGGATTCAACACCTTTCTAGTGGTTAACACGGTGACTTTGCAGTCATTAGAGCCACAGTCTTTGTAGCGCTGGAGGCACCAGGTGGTTGGAACACAGGGAGAAGTATCGTTAATCAAGCCTCTGTTTGCTTCCCGTTGGAATCCATTCCACAACCTAATCTAAAGATTAATCTAAAAAAAGTTAAGAGGAAGGTCATACCTAGATTAGGCATATAATTAAAAGTAACCAAGATCCTTGTATCACACCTAGGTCCTAGGATTTGCATAGCATATAGGTTAGTTGATAATCTCAAGCAACAATTGTCCATCTGGTTACTTGGAATTTAATTTAGATAAGCGAGAAATTGACTACATAAGGCATTGGTCTTAAAATTGAATCTAATCTAATCTCTTAATCTTGCTTATATTAACCAAGTAGCTAGGTCACTCAATCGTGTTTCCCAGACTCGTTGGTTTCCAACTTGTCCTTCATCCTCTCATTTCCATACGGACTACCCCCCATAGCTTGCTGTTGGGAGACAACTAGAACAGAGTGGGCGAAGATCAGAGTGACAACCCTTGCCTTGAGTCGTTGTCGCAGTGCCTGTACAATTTGAGTGACAACAGGTCCAGGGGGACAATTTTTTTGAGGCGGAGTTGTGCCGGGGTTGCTTGTGGAGGAAGGGAAATTCCCTTAGATAATTTTGGCCCGATTTTCTTGCTGTTTGGATTGCCATTTTGGCATCCATATATTGTACTCAGATTTCACTGTTGCATAATAATAAAACCCTCATTTGCTACACCAATTTTTCCAAGTTGGGTTTTTCCTGGGACATTTGTCCAAAAATAATTGTCTCAAATTATTATGTGTGTGTGCTAGCTTTTTTCAGTTTCCAGCACTAATATTTTCTGCAGTTTTATTTGTGAAGGTTGCAGTGTGATTTATTCAGTAGTTGCCGTAGCAAATAAATTGTTAAATTAATTAACAATTAGAAGAATAATTTCTAGTTGCTACAATAAGGATTTCAATATTTGAAATTTTCACATTTTGGCCTTGGCTGATCTCCTATATCTTGTGTCCTTTGTCTTATTGTTCTTTATGGTTTGGTAGTTGTTTGATGAATAAAACATTAATAATAAACAAGTGAAAGAAGAAGCTAATTAAGTGAAGTAAAAATACACCACAAACAATTATCAAAGAAGATAAATCATCCTATGTTGCTTCCCCTAGATTTCTCAACACTTTCAAGAGGTCGACTTTCATGTACTCGATCTTTGACATGTAAGACTTGAGTTGAATTAACCATGATGACTTCTAATCAATGCCCCTTTGTATCAGTTGTCGATAACTTGCTTTTGGGAATCAAACCCCAGTGGGAGTTGTAACACTGCCTCACTTATCCAATGTTTGGTTTACTCATAATTTTTGTTTGTTCTTTGTTTGCTTCCCTAATCAGTGGGGTGGAGAGACATATATGGGGATAATTTATTTTCCTTCTTTATAGTAAAAAAATATACAAAATGATCTTTAATAATGCTTTGAAGCATAATGCTATTGGGAGATATGTATTTTTTGGAAAACTGCGATGAATATTGAATAGTTGCTCACTAGGTGGGAGTCTTTGGTAAAACGAGACCTCTCTTTGAAAGTGCTCGGATTTTTCCAGAGTTACACAGGGACTCGTCCCCCCGCCTAGGGGTCTAGAATCCTTGCCCCCTCGCGCTTTGGGGTCTTGGGGACTTCTAGGGGACGTTTCCCGACGCCCCCAAAAATCAAGAAATTAAGGGGGACGTCAAAGGGGACGTTTCCTCAGATTGAGGGTTCGAGGGTGCTTTAGGGAGTGTGAGGGAGCGTGAAGGGAGTGTGAGGGAGCGTGAAGGGGCGTGAGGGGACGGGAGGGAGCGTGAGGGGGCATGAGGGGACGGGAGGGGGCGTGTGGGGCCCACAATTAAAAAAAAATAAAATGAAAAAAATAAAAAATATATTTTAATAGTCGATTGTTTAATTAAATTAATTTTTAGGTTTCATTTGTTTTCATTGTATCATCCGCACTTAGCACTTGCTGCCCAACCCTTAGCACTTGCCGTAGCCGCTGGAAGAAGCCCGCAGCTTGCTGCCTGCAGTCAGAAGAAGCTATGTTTTGTGTTTTATGTTTCACTGTTTCAGACATAACTTTAAACTAATTTGCTTTTAAGTTTTAATATTTATGTTTCAGACTTGAGTTGTAAACTTCAATTTAAAGTTTATTTTGAATCTTGATATAATATCATATATGTCATAACTCATATGATATCCTAAACTTATTTTCATTGTACATTGTTAATAGTTACATTAATGATTATACAGTTACAAAGTTACAAATGAATCTATGATGTATGTTTTAACTTTCAACTTTTAAATTTGTTTCAGTTAGATGATTCATCATTCATTGATTTATAATTTTTAAATTTGATCATTTATGATTTATCTTTCATGATGTAAGTGTATGATGACTGTATATACATTCCTTGCAAAAATGAAAAATACAGTTGCATTATAAATATTTATTATTAAATTTTCAATGATATATCATATATAATATTATAATATTATATATATTTTTATATTTTATAATTTTTATGACCCCGACGTCCCCCCACGTTTCCTGAAAATTGGTAGGGAGCTTTTGCATAGGCTGCTCCTGCGTTCCCTCGCCCCCTCGCTCCCACCTCCAGGAGACTTGGTGGAACATTGGATTTTTCGGTCAGATATTATGCCAGAAAACATTACTTTGGATGGACATATGTTTGCATTTTTTTTCATGAATGTTGGAAGTTTTACGTTTTGTAATATATACCTCTCAATGCTTTCATGCTTGGAAAATAATTTGAGCATTGAATTTGCACTTAACTGTTGAAAGTTATACTTGAAAGTTATAAAATAAACCAATATCATTGATTGTTTTGTAGGTGCCATATGTTGACTAATACTAGTAGGTACATGGGGATGAAAGAATTCATGTTTCGCTTTGATTGTTCACATGATAAAGGACATGCAAACTACAATTCTTGCTCACAGTTCTCCCAACAGAAGGAGATTTCCTTTTGGAAAGCATTGCACTCGTGGGTGCACCCACAATCTATGTTGCCATCATCTCTTATTTCTACAATGGCATTGTCTGCTGCTCGTGGCAGTGTTGCAGGTATGATTCTTGATTCTGCAACATTAACAATTCCACTGTTTGAAACAATAATTTTCATTTGTGAGGTCAATGACCTAGTTTAAGGGAGCTAAAATGCATGTGTTATGTTTATAGAGAGCGAGTTCCTATCAAAACGGCAATCATCTTGGGAAGATTCATTTCGGTCCATATATTACATGTTTAGGAAAAGGACGTGTGATATCTTTTATTGTAAGTATATTCTTCTGTATCAAATTTGTTGTCCAAGAATTCAATATGTTGTTTACAGGTTATTATTTTTGATTTGTCTCTATTCTTAGCATCTAATTACAATTTTTATTGTCTTGCTTAGAATCTGAGTGATTTATATGTTGGAAATTATGCAGTTTGCACTCCACAATTTATAGTCATGTTTCTGGGAGGTAGTTTAAATGGGAAAATGGAGAATACATGTGCTGCATATCTCACAAGATCCACTCGTGGGCTTCGAGCTTTTTTAAAGAAGCATGTAAGGGCCTTTTGGAATACAACCTTTCAGCATTTGATTGTTTTTTCAACATTATTGTGGCAAAAGGTCAATAATAAAGAGGATACACTGGGTGCATTTGATTTGCTGATTATGAAAGCCATATTTTAATATAATATTGGTAATAGAAACAGAGGAAATTTTGAAAGACATTCTTATAGATGTACAGAGAAAAATCTGCCTGTAAAATTGTTGGTGCATGTTGTATTGTTGTTAATGTTTGTCAAAGATGTCACCTGTTTTAAGAGATGGTTGGAAAGGGGTAGCAAAATGACATGTTGGTTGTGTGTTTATCATCTAGCAGATATGATCCATTTATTCTATTCCTAATAAATAGGGTAAGAGTCAAGACACATTTTAATGTGGAGAGGGTCTTGATATCGTGAGCTAGTTGCCAATACTTAGAGTGCCATCGACGTAGTTCACTTTTGAATAAAATTGTTGATTTATTGTGCCAAGTATGTGGCACTAATTTTATTAGATTTGAATTTTGCCGAAAGCTATATTTTAATATGATATTGGAAATAGAAACAAAGGAAATTGTGAAAGACTTTCTTATAGATGTACAAAGAACAATCTACATGTAAAATTGCTAGTGCATTTGTATTGTTGTTGATGTTTGTCAAAGATGTCACTTGCTTTAGGAGCTCATGTGCATTTTTGTCTAATAGTAGAACTAGATGGTTGGAAAGAGATAGTAAAATGACATGTTGGTCGTGTATTTATCACGTAGCAGATATCATCCACATATCCAATTCCTAATAAATAGTGCTAGAGACATTTTAATGCAGATAGGGTCTTGATATCATGAACAAGTTATCAATACAAGGGGTCAACGCTGTGCCATCAACGTTGTTCATTGTAGAATAAAATTGTTGATTTATTGTGCAATGTATGTGGCGCTATTCTTATAAGATTTGAATTTTGTTATATTTCATTTTAATTTTTCCTTGGCTTTTATGGGACTGATGCCTCGTTTTCACAATTTTGGTATGCAAGATTTTTTTCCAAGTTCTGTACATTGGCAATGGCCATATTAACTTTGATTGTTGTTTGCAGACAACATGGAGATTCAGACAGTTGTTTTTGTTGGAAATACTGAGAGGGTGGTGAATCAATATTTCACTTTAACTAGTTAAATTTAACTTCACAGAGCATTACATAACATTAACATTAGATCAAAACATGAATTAGCAATGTTACCGCTCAATTTAGCAGGGGTCCTAGGAGGGGATCCTATAGAGCAACTACTAGGTCAAGGGTCAACAATGGAGCAATAACCCATTGTCACCTCAGCTAAGGCTCCCTGCTCTTTACAAACTTTCACCGATGGGAGGAGACTTGTTATAAGGGGAATCACTAGATGAATGTATCAATAAGAGGTTTAGGAGTGATTCCTAAGGCCTATTAACAGGAGAGGCTTAGTTAGATGGCTTGCTTGCTTCAAAGCAAGTTGATGGGCTCTCTAGGAAGGGCTAAAATGATTCTTGAGCCTAGGTTTGGAGGACGTGCCTTAACAAGGGCCTTCCTAGACCTAAGGATCCTTATGGATACAAGACTTCTATGTAATCCTTGTAGAATTGGAATTACAAAGTTATAGGACCACACAAAGCCAAGTGGACCCAAAACTAGGTTAAGGGTATGGAGTTGATCACCCAATGAGGTGCTTGACCTAACTAGGGTAGGGAATAGGATAAAAGTGTGAAAATTTGATGACCCGAATTCCTACTGCAGCAAACTGATATTACTTCTCCTACTTGTTAAATTCTACAAGTTATTTATTGTGTTCTACAAGTAAATATTGAAGCAGATGTTACTGGGATAAATTTTAAATTTACACCTTGGCATGCATATCTTTAAATTCATTTGCGAAAATGGGACAAATTTGAAATGGATTCATCAAATTTTATTCCAAATGAAGTCATATTTATTTAAAATATAGAATTAATTAATTAATTCTATGTTTTTTATATGATGTTAAACCTCACGCATATTCAGTGTATGGATGATAACCTTTGGTTAAAACCGATGGCTCAAGTTGATTTCGGACCCCTCCTATGCTTCAAAGTTTAATGGATGGGGGGGTTCGTAAAGAGCTGTTTTCATTGAACGCATGGCAAGTGGAAGATAATTCACACCCCCACTCACAATATCGCTAACCAGATGTGCCCTCTTTGAAATCCGGTTTCGGGTTTTGCAAGGCAACGCAGCGGTAATGAATTTGACTTCTGGTTTGAAATGAATTTCATCCTACTTCATTTCTTCCGTATCCAAAGGTGGAACAAAGGTTTGGTTATAAGGAGCCGAATGCGCTTTTGCACCATTTGTCTGTAATTACTCTTAGACCATGGGGCATGGGTGGGATTTAAGCGACTGCAATCCGTTTATGAATCTGTTGGGTATTGCCTTAACAAGTAAAATAGCTGCAGAACAAGTTTTCCCCTCATGGCTTTGTCGAGAAGATCGTCATCTTTCGGAAGTCTGGTTTACAAGCTTTTGTTTAGTATTTTCTTCAAGACAAAATTCCATTCAAGCTAGAAACACTCTGCAGGGGTGCAATATCTATGATGGACGTTGCCAGCTAGACATTCAATTCCCTAACCTTACAGAGTTACAAGTGAACTATAATAATGAAAGAACCAAAGATTTCACAAACTAGTCATTGCCTTCTGAGTAGAAACATCGATTACCAACTCAGTCTTTCGGAGAGGCATGTATGGCATCCAACCAGGTGGGTCTAGGACAATGTCATTGCATGATATGGTCGGTGCTCATTCAATGGGACTAAACTCAATACAGATGCCTATTGCCAATGCATCTGCAATTATGGAAGCCTTTGGAGGTGTACTGCCACGAGGAGTAATGGGTAATAATGATAGATGCACTGTTTTGGTTGCCAACTTAAACCCCGAGAAAGTAGGTGAAGATAAGCTTTTCAATTTGTTCTCCATCTACGGAAATATATTACGCATTAAGTTACTCCGGAACAAGCCTGATCATGCCCTGATCCAGATGGCAGATGGTTTACAGGCAGAATTGGCTATCAACTTTTTAAAGGGAGCTTTGCTATTCGGAAAACGATTGGAAGTTGATTTTTTCAAAACATCTACAGATACACCCATCTTTAGACTCTATTGACTACTAAGGTTCTAAATTGAACCGTTTTTACCGTAATACGGCAAAGAATTACTGGTATTGTTGTTCTCCAAGAAATATGATTCATGTTTCCAACCTTACAACTGATGTCTTAGAATATGATGTAATATCTCATTTGGAAGAACATGGTAATATAATTAACAACAAACTCTTTGAGGCTAATGGCAATAAACAGACATTGATTCTATTGAAAACGTACAACATGCAAACAAGAATGAAATTGGAAAATATGAGAGAGGTTTTTGACCAGCACGGGGCAATGAACAAAAACCTCTCTCCGATTTTACACAAGTGTCAGGAGCAAGGAGAATCGAAGACATGTCTGAGGGACATTTTTCAAGATTTCAGTTTCCCTATATAAGGCATGATTTTGCGGTAGCTGTTGTGGAGAGCTGAAGGTGAAATTTGAAAATTCGAGAGAGGTTTTTGACTAGCACGGGGCAAAGGAAAATAACCTCTCTCCGATTTTGCATAGGTGTCACTGTTGGGGAGAAAAAAATGTCTGAGTGTACCCTTATTCTCAGCAGATTCGACCCTGATTTCAGTTCAAATTTTTAGGGATTACTTGCTATTTTCGTCCAGGATGATTGGGTTTGATCTCCTGAGCCTAAAGAGTGTATTTGATATGTATATCTATGTTTGTAACAGAGAAAAGGGAGTAGAATTAGAGAAGCAATAGTGCCAGTGTTGCATTAGAATTAATGATCTAGCAAAGGCGGTCTGAGTGGCATAGCCAGATGTTAGAATTAGTTATCGTTGCCTCTTCAAGACTACTCCAACGAATTTTGGGTCCACTTTACCATCCATGAAAGGTTGTCGAAGTTAAAAGCCACAGGCGGTGATTGCCAGATGTATTTGTCTTGGCCCTTTGCATGGCCACACTTGTCTAGTTTTTACTTGATTGTAATTAATGAGAAGTTTTCGAGTAGATAGGGCAATCGACTTAGTCTTTAGTTAAATACTGCATGCATTGGCAGTGTTAGGGGTTGGACCTTGGAGGAGACTCTGCTTTGTAAGAACCGACTGTATTGGAGCACTGTAATTTTCGGACGCTGGAACATCAATAGTAAGAAACCATTTGCAGGATACTTGAGTTGTGTTTGTATGGTGATGTGATTCTCTTCTCTATGTTGAATGTTTCCATTGTTTTTCCTCACTGTGTATGATTTTAAGCTGATTGTAAAACATAAATTTTAGATTAAGATTTTCTGTTGGAGCACCTTAATTCTGTCTGTGATTACAATATGAATGTTTTCTTCATGAAGACTTCTTCTGGTTAAGAAATTCTTAATTGCTTCTTAACTACTACTGCAAATTCACTGCTTCTTCTACCTCATAATTCATACTGCTATAAAGATCCATTTAGCACAGTTAGCTTGCCCTGTGATGCTCTTGAAAGTTGATGCACTGATCCAGCCTTTTGACTCCATAGCCCAATGGATTAGTCCCTGCGGACTTGCTCATCCAACCAGCAAAATCACTCAAAGCAACCAATACCACCATCACTATAACTAGACTAACATCAACATTCATAATATTAAGGAAAAATTAATTCAAAAATAGAGAGAGCCCTCTCTGAGTTTAGGAAGGCTAGGTCTTAGATTCCAAAGCGGTTTGATGTTGTCCTAGATTCTTTCCAATCTTATAAATTATAGGGCCACAACAGCAAATACAACTACATCCATCACTAAATAAATAAAATGCGGAAGACAAGTACTGAGCAAGAAGAAATAAAAACACTGTGAAATTTCGGTTACTTGAATCCTACTGCAACAACTGATGAAAATTATTCTATTTGTTAATTACTTGAACAAATTGTTCACTGTGTTCTACGCTAAATACTAAAACCCATACAGTACAACCTTCACAAAATTAAACTGCGGAAAATAAATGTGCGGAAACAAGATCTGAGCAAGAATAAATCATAGACACATGACACCGTTATTTTTGGACCAATGTTTGTTCTCGGAAAAACCCAATGTGGGAAAACGGATGTAACCACTGGGGGTTTGTTTATTATGTAGTAATTTTCTGAGTACAAATCTATGATTGTTGACACTGACCAATCATACAGAGGAAAACTGACACAAAATCTCGGGAGAAGATATCACTCTGCCACGGGAATTCGACACTGACCTTAGCTCGAGATGAGCTACTTTGCATTGCCTCTATGCAGTGACTGCATCACTCTGCGCAGTCTTTGCGTCACAACTAAAGCCACCCTCTCTTTCTGTGCTGGATATCTCTGCTTCCTGGAAACAAGGCCCTTTTGGCCTTTGGAAACTCCCTCTGGTTATTGGCACTGAACCCTGACTGTTTCCTCAACAGAATTTTGAACTCCCTCTGAAGCACTCTGCAGTCCTGTGTAGCCTTTGTGTGGCCAGCTCTGCGTTGCCCCTTTGTGGCTTTTACTGCCTCTGCTTTGCACTGTCCGGATCAGGAAACTCTTCCAACCGGAAATTATCTCTGCCACTCTCTGCAAAAATCTTCTCGATCGATTTTCTCCTTGAGCACTGCTCACTAAAGAATTTGGATCTTTAGATTTTCTCTCTTGACGTGTTTTCCAAATTATCCATCAAGTCCTTATACTCTTCTCGTTGAGTCTTTAATGACCAAGATTAAATCGTTAATCAACGACTAAGATTAGCTTGACTTCATCTTCGTCTTTTCTAGAAGATTCACACTCGGTTTTAATTAATATCCTTTAATTATTTTACCTTCTTAAGTTTAGACTTATGGTCCCATTAAAAATAATTAATTATTTCTATAAAGCATAGTTTGAGTGGAATTTCCAAAAACGCTTTCTAAGTTCTTTGGAATACATGTGCCTAAGCCTCCCTGCAAAATTTGAGACTTAGAGCACATCCGATCGATGTTATCGGAAACCGACCGGTTACGAAAAACAGCCGGTCGTAGTTTGGAGGCAAAACCGGTCGAGCCGGCCCGAGCCGAGTAACCGATTCGATGCCCCAGGCTTAAGAGCCGATTCGTACAGTCAGTTCGAAGGCAGTTCCACCGGTTCACAAGCCTGGGCGTTAAATTTTTTTTTTTTTTTTCTTAATTTTTTTAAAATTTTTAAATTTTTTTTTCTAAATTATTATTTTTCCTAGTTAATAACGCTACCCTAGCCCCCCCTAAAGCTACTTAAACACCCCCACCCCCTCTATTTCCCTCACACTATTCATGGTAATGTTAAATTCTTAAAGTAAAAGTGACATTCTCCTTAATCTTCATTTTCATCCTTTTACTTAAATTTTTAACATTACCATGAAATGACTCAGGATGTTTGAGAGTGGTTCCAACCTCATTGGATTTCATATGGAGAAAGTAGAATATTAGATCTCATTCAAAATCCAGCAGACTTATCAGTTTTTCAGGATTTCAGGATTGGGTTATTGCAATGTTTCCATCGAATTTTGTCATGTATTAGGGTATGGAACTCGTATTTAATCAAGAGCACCAATCCCTCTATGTACCTTGATGTTAGTGACATTGGTTGTCAAACTCTTCTATCATGACCCTACTAAAAATGTACCCATCACTCAAACAAAACCTTGACTATCGAAGATGATAGATAAATCTATGTTTAAATCAATGAATTAAGTATGAATTTGTGTAAAAAATATCTAATTTTTAATATATATATATATTTTAATAAAATAATATATAACGTATCGTATCCCAGAAGTATCTTGTTCCAGGGTCACCGTACCCGTATCCGATTCTTCGAATCTCCGTATCCCCGTATCAGGTGACTTAGGGATTCTGATGATGATTGATGATTTGATCATATGTAGCTTGTAGTATTGTAGGCTATAGTATAATACTATGATCTAACATGTTATTTTGGACTATAAAGGCCTTTTAGACCCTGTTTCTTGATGTTTGTTACATTTTTTGTTCAGCGATGTTTTGCACTAAGTGCTATTTTGGCTATCTGCACCTATATAATGAAAAATTTTGCATATTTGTGTTTAAATGGTTTGGATTAATATGGATGTACATGAATATATATGTTTTTTATTTAAAATATGAATATTTTATGTGTTTTTGGTAAACCAATTTTTTTTCCGGTTTTTTCGGTTTGATCAATCTTCCAGACCGATTCACAGGTCCCACAATTTCAGGTTCAATAACTAGGTTCGGTTCACGATAACATTGCATCCGATGCTACCAAATATCAACACACACATATGACACTGTTATTTTTGGACTAATGTCCCTAGAAAAACCTAATGCGGGAAAACTGGTGCAACAACTGAGGGTTTGTATTATTAAGCATTAATTTCTGAATACAATATGGATGCCCAAACTTGGCTATCCAACAGAGATTTTGACTAGCAAAAAATTAGTGAGGATTACCTCACACTAACATTGGAGATTCGACATTGACCCAACCCTGAACTGACAAGCCCCACACTACCTCTGCGTTGCCTCTGCGTAGATCTGCGTCACAACTGTTGGGGACTGCGTCACTCCTTTCGACTGATCATTCTGCTGGCTTGATGCTCAATCCTATGCCCCTCCGATCTCACACCCTGGCTCTCGGCACTGGATCTGATTTGACCCTCAGCAAAATAGCGTATCTCCGTAGAGGCTCAGCGCTGCCTCTGCGTTGACCAGCGTAGCCCTTACGCTGCCTCTTTTGGTTCTCTCTTTGCCTTCAGTGCGATGTACTCTTGACACAAGAAAAACCTCTCCAACCGGAAATTATCTTTGCCCCTCATTGCAAGAATCACTTCGATGATCTCTCTGGCTGCTTTGCGCTGCTCACTTGAGAGATTGATCTCTAGATCCTCTCCTGATGTGATTTCCATATGGCCATCAAGCCTTCTCTTATAACCTTCTTGTTGAGTAATCAACAACCCAGATTAAAACATAATCAAGGGCTAAGATTAACTTGACTTGATCTTCGTCTTTCTTTAGAAGATTCACACCCAGTTCTATTGATACACTTTAATTATTTTAATTCCCTAAGTTTAGACTATAGGCTCCCATTAAAAATAATTAATTATTTTAATAAAACCTCATCCGGGTGGAATTTCCTAAAACGTTTTTTGGGTATTTTGGAATACATGTGTTCAAGCCTCCCTGCAAAATTTGAGACTTAGAGCACATTCGATGCTACCAGAAATCAACAAAAAGGACTAATTTTGTTTTGAGATTCAAATGCAATGATCCCAATGAGGACACTAACCCAAAATCAACCTAGGGAAAAAGTTGGTCTTGGGGTTAAGGTTTGCCATATCTCAGGATTCCACCGTCGGAATTGCTTGAAAATTGGAGGATCACTAGAGATAACCGTAACGTAGTAGTGGACCAAAATTCAAGGTTTTTGAATGGCTAGAATGAATTTTGCTTGATGCTCTAGGTGACCCTCTAAGGTTAGGCCTAGAATTTGGAAAAGTGAAGAAATGACAGGTAAATTTGACCACCAAAGGGATACAAGGATCAATGCCTTATTACTTGGGCTTAATGGAGTCAAGATACACAGATCAAGAATTTTCGTGAGCTAGGGAGCCCTAATTGATCTTTGCTAGCCTCTCCAAGTGCAACAACTAGGTCAATCGAGATTTGTCCTTCAAATTTGCGAAGGAGACAATTTCGAGGTCTTCAACCTAAGAGGTGCCTCTAGGAGCATTCACCCAATTCCTCAAATATCAACGCATGCATTTAATCACTTATTCAAGGTCCCAGAAGAATTTCACATTACATTTACCTATACAAGAATAATGATAACAAGATACATGCATTTGATAAGTAAGATAATAAGAATAGCATCGACTATTCGGCCTACTTGAAAGAGAGTATATCCATTCATCGATTTAGCATTAGAAAGAAGCTCCAAAAACAGTAGTGAAAATCCAAACATTATAGTGCATCAAGAAAGCTCCAACAAGTAATCCCAACAAAAAGTGCGAAAATCTCTAAAGAGATATTAATCCAATCCAAGTGATGATGTGAGAAATGAATCACCTCTCATCAATTTATACCATCTCTAATGAGTTCGATTTGCCTAATTGGCTTAATTAAGCCCCGAAGAATAAAATGATGTGCAATAATAACATCCCTTGGTGACAAGCCCACCATGATAACTCAATAACATAAAAATAAGCTTCTCAAGAGGGCAGAATGTGTTGTATCTGTTTTTTCGAAGGCAGTCGCTGGTTGCAAAACTACGCCGAGAAACCAACTTGACCAAAATTTTGGTTCAAGCTGACCCTCGAACCAGAGGGGTCGCCCTTAAGTGTTACAAGGCCTTGTTTAACGCTGTTCACTGTCACTGGACAACAACCTATGAAGCACAATGGCTAGATCTACAATTTGTTGTAGGTGGTTGTTGATGATTGTCCAATCTCTGCTTAGAAATAAATCCCTCTCTTGCAGAGGCCATGATTAAAGTGCCAACGTTCGACTTTGACAGAATAACATAACTTTAGAGAGTTTGGTAGAGGAATAAAAGAGAATATATGATAATTAAACATTCATACTGAATACTTAATCAACCAGATATAGTAGATGCATGTAGAAAAATTCTGCAACCAAACAAATATACATTCAAGAGATGACAAAAGGCAACAATTAAAGATGCAGAGGAGCTATTTCAAATACACTGTTCATTAAGCTTATCTCTATAATGATGATAACTTTGCGGTGGGTTGTCAGGGAGGTTGATACTCAACCTAGCCTTGCCCTAGCTCCTATGTTATCTTGAACATATGCAAAAATAGATTATGAAATCACTGAAGAAACATACAAAAGAAACAAATATTGTCATGAACTATAGCCATAAACCTTCAATTAAAAATCCTGTAATAAAAGTATTTACAAAAATGGCAGGGTTTTGACATCAAAAGCCAACCCTTTTACAATCAAAATCAAATAATATATATGTTGAAATTTGAGTACGAGAGGACAAGTGGTTCCCTAAGGCTTTGATCTTTGGCCTAGGGAAAAGTGTCCAAAAGAATTTAACTTTTTCTCCTAAGGCGACTTTATAAGTTGTAAAGTCATTTCTAATTTAAAAGTGACTTTAAGTGATAAAGTTACTAAGTCTAATTTAAAGTAGCTTTAATAAAGTCAATGTGAAATTAGAAAGTGAAAAGTGACTTTGGAAATAAATGACTAAGAGGGTCTTTATTAAAGTGGGGTGAATTAAAAAATAGAAAGTGAGATTTAAATGCACATTTAATCTCAGCCCTAGATCTAAAGCTATCTCAGCCATTGGATTTATGGATTCCCCAAAAGTCACTTGGGGTTAGGTTAAAGGAGGAAAAGAGGGAAAATATCATTCATTCTTTCATGAGCAGATTGAGAGAGGAGGAGAGAAAGCAAAGGAGACATTTCTGAGCAGAGAAGAGAAGGAGAGACAACACCATTTTAGCAAATCCGTACAACAAAGCAAGAGCACTGTTTTCAAGGCAAGAGACACGAAAATCGAGGAAGGGAGAACATCATTTATTGCTGTTATATTGGCACACATTTCGAGGTCCATACAACAGGAAGGAGGCACTGTTTTCAAGCTCTGTACAACAACAACATCATAGAAACCAAAGTTCGTACAGCAGCCGTACAACACAGAAATTGAGGCAGCCGTACCACACATATTTCAAGACAGCCATACAACATAGTTTTCGAGGAGGCTGTATAACTGTCTGGCACAATTTTGTTTGCTGTCCGTACAACATTTAAGGCTGTACATTTCTCCGTAATTTTCTGTTTTGCTTTGGCACGAAAATCGAGGTGGAGTACAAACACGGTTTTCGAGATAAGTACATTTATGTGGTTGCTGGAATTTTTACTGTGCATTTCATTTCTCTGTAAAAGCAATATTCAGAAATAAGAAGAGCTTTTGAACTAGTTTTCCCCAAGAGTTGTAGAGGGTTTTTCCAGGGTCATGTTAACCAAAAATCAGCGTGTCATTTTGTAAATTTTTGTAGATGTTCTATGCTTGATGCAACTTTACTTTTCACTACAACAATCACATAAACAATATGCTTGGATCGATCGTGGAACACTGGATTCTCGGACAAGCGAATCCCACTCTGGTTATCACAGAGTATCACGGTGGTATCTAGCACGTGTCCGAACAACTCACTGAAGAGCTTTCGCAACCAAACTGCTTCACAATAGGCCATACTCGCTGCAGTGTATTTGGCCTCTACGGTGCTCAAAGCCACCAACTTCTGCTTCCTGCTCATCCATGAGATCGAAGCAGAACCAAGATTGAGTAGCATCATGTTGTGCTCTTACGATCCACCACACTGCCAGCCCAATCGGCATCAGTATATCCAAGGAGTGTCACGCTCCTGGCAGTGTATCTTAGCCCATGGTTTATCGTGCCCCGAAGATATCTTAGAAGATTCCTGGCACCAACCCAGTGAAAGTGATGAGGCTCAACCATCTGTTGACTCAAAGTGTTCACTGCAAAACATATATTTGGACGGGTGTTCACTAAGAACATCAGGGCTCCTATGAGTTGACGATACTCAGTAGGATTAGACAATACGGATCCAGCAGCGCTGCCACTCAACTTCTTGAAGTTGAGCTCCATTGGTGTTGACACGAACTTGCAATCCACCATACCAAATCTTTCCAGAAGCTTCACAATGTATTTTCCTTGAGAAAGGAAAATCTCGCCAGGTCTCTGCCAGACCTCCAGGCCTAGGAAGTAGTGCATCAGTCCTAGGTCCTTCATCTCGTACTCAGCAGCAAGCTCCCTCTTGCACTGATGAATGAGAGGGTCAACACCTGTCAGGAAGAGGTCATCCACATACAACACTAGTATGAGAGGATTTCCTTTGACAACCTTGAAGTAAAGGTTCGGATCAACATTACTTCGAGTGAAGCCCAACTTCATCAAGTAGCTATCTATCCTCTCGTACCAAGCTTTGGGTGCTTGCTTCAACCCATATAGGGATTTCTTCACCCTACAGACATGGGTGCCCCGATCCTGGACTTCGAACCCCAGAGGTTGTTCCACATATACCTCTTCCTTTATCGCACCATGCAGAAATGCGGTCTTCACATCCATCTGATGAAGACTCCATCCTTGCGTAGCAACAAGGGCTATAATAGATCGAATGGTGGTATATCGGGCCACAGGTGCAAATATGTCATCATAATCTATGCCTTCCTTTTGAGAGAAACCACGGGCAACAAATCTTGCCTTGAACTTTTCAACACTTCCATCAGATCCATGCTTGATCTTGTAGAGCCATTTCGAGGTGGCAACTGCTTTGTCCTTTGGTCTTGGAACGACATCCCATACATCATTCTTCATAATGGACTCATACTCTTCGTGCATAGCATCCTTCCAGACTTGATGCTTTACGACTTCCTCAAAGGATCCAGGCTCGGATTGTACAATAGTACTCATGGCTGCTAGATACCCTTGGTATCGATTCGGCTTCTTGCTTTCACGGAATGTCCCCCTTGGGGCCGCATGTCCCTCAGCATCCTCGAGAGTGTCCCTGAGCCATGATGGTCTCTTTCCCAGTGAAGGAGGTGGATCAATTGGGTCCATTGGTCCTTCAACATCAGGCATCATTTCATCCTTTGGTTCCTCTTGATTTCCAAACCTTGCTCCATTATCTTCCTCAGATCTTGGAAGATTGACTACTTTCCTCAGGGAAGTATCTTCGTCAAAGGTGACCTCGTGGCATATCTCCACTTCCCTTTGACCAGGCACATAGACGCTATAGGCCTTCGAAGTTTCACTATAGCCCACAAACATTCCTTTCTTCCCAGAAGCATCCAACTTGCTCCTCTTTTCTTTCGGCACATGAAAGTAAATAGTACATCCAAAAACTCTAAAATGTGAGACGTCAGGTTTCTTACCAGAGAAAACCTCTTCGAGAGTTTTGGATTCTAGAGTGGAATGCAGACATCGGTTTTGTATGTACACAACAATGTTCGCAGCTTCTCCCCACAGAAACTTCGACAGACCTTGGTCACATAGCATGGCACGGGCAACTTCCACAATGGTCCTGTTCTTTCGTTCAGCAACACCATTTTGCTCGGGAGTATAGACAGTTGTGGTCTCCCTCTTAATGCCAGCTTCTCTGCAAATGTCCTTGAACTCGTTTGTCTAATATTCAGTGCCATTATCAGTTCTCAAAATCTTGATCTTCTTCCCTGGTATATTTTCCACCAAGGCTTTGAATGTACGGAACCACATGAAAGCCTCATCCTTCTTCTTTAAGAAGTATATCCAGGTTTTGCGAGAGAAGTCATGTATGAACGTCATATAATATGAACATCCTCCCAAGGATGTCACAGGCAGCATACCAGATAGATTAGAATGGATCAATTGCAAGACATCAGATGTCTTTGTGACACTAGAGGGGAAAGGTCCCCTTGTATGCTTTCCTTCGGCACAATCGTTACATACACCTTCATGATTATTTGGAAACTCGGGCATCCCTGTCACCACCTTCCTTGCTTCGGGAAGGGCTTTGTAGTGAAGGTGTCCAAACCTTCGGTGCCATAGTTCAGTCTGTCGGATAGTATCACACGTCATTGCTCCCAGCAGACTTCCTCCAACCTGGTAGAGTGTATCAACTCTAAACCCAATCGAGATAGCTTCCTTGAAGCTCTTCTTCCACATGAGCACCTTTCCATCAGTGAATGCCACATTGAAACCTTTGTCTTCCATGGTTGAAATAGACACAAGTTTCTTCTTCAAATTTGGTACATAGAGTACATCCTGCAAGTGGAGGACTTGACCTTGAGACAAGTGGAGGGTCACAGTCCCTGTCCCTTTCACGGGATATGTGGCATTATCTCCAAGGATAATTTCCAGATTAGTATCCTTCTCAACCATATCAGAGAGTGCTTCCTTGAACACAGTGATATGCCTTGAGGCACCATTATCTATCAACCAGACATCCATAGTGTCGGGTGGGGATGCAATAGAGAGGGCATATACAAGAATGTATTAATTTCTTTTATCAACAACATGTGATTCCTCATACCTGGATTTTCTTGACCTTTTGAAAGGTTGATCATTTCCGCCGGAGGGAGCCTTCCTCTTTCCCTTGGATCTGGTGTTCCTTTGATTGCCATTCCTCTGGTTGTTGTTGTTATCATAACCATCGGGAGAATCCTTCTTGAAAGGACATTCTCTAGCATAGTGACCAGGCCTATGACAAGTGAAACACTTGCCCTTCTTTCCTTGGGTCCCTTTTCCCTTGTTCTTTGGGCCACCAGAGTTCTTCCTTCTAGAATGAGCAGCGTATGCAACATTTCCTTCATTCCCATACTACTTCATTCTTGATTCTTCTTGAACGCATCTTGACAATACTTCGTCAAAGTCAGGTATCACATTATTATTTAGAATGGTAGTGTTGAACACATGCCATTCAGATGAGAGCCCTCCAAGTGCGGTGAGTACCATCTCTCGATCAGCTATTGTCTCCCCAATAGCCAGCAGATTGTTCCTAATTTCAATTAGCTTCAGAAAGTATGATTGGACAGACTCATCCTTGCCTTTCTTCAAATTCTTCAATTGACTCTTGAAGAATAGTACTTGATTCGCATTGTTGGCCTTGAACATGAGGATCAATTTATCATACATCTCTTTGGATGTGCCCAACTCAGAGATGTAGGCCACCACGCTTTTATGAATGGATTCCCTGATCATCAACTTTGCTTTGATCTCCCCCTTCTTGTACTTTGTTTTGGCAGCAACAGTGGCAGTGGATGGAGGTTCTTGGATTTTACCCTGCACATAGTCCATGACATCTTGGTCTTCCAATTTGAGATCCAATATCATCTTCCAAGCATGGAAGTCATCCTTCCCAGTCAATTGGTCATCCTCCTTGAAGCCATAGTTTGTGGAACCCATTATCCTCTCTGGTGATTGCTACAAATAGGGCTTGTCTTCACCTCAGCTTTGATACCATGTAAATTTTTGTAGATGTTCTATGCTTGATGCAACTTTACTTTTCACTACAGCAATCACATAAACAATCAAGTAAAATGCTGATAGAACATACCAGAGGATCTGCAGAAGACAAACCAAAAACAGAGAAAATGTGGTGGTGCGTTACGGCGGTCAATAGGATGCTTCAACTAGCAAAGTGTCCTTGGTCAGCCAACCTAGCATGTGTCACAACAACCCTCAAAACAAGCACACGATCAACTCAAAGTCAACCCAGAAAAGTCAACGCAGGACAACAGCAAGAAAGTCAACATAGCTCAGTCTTCGGTCAACCTTTTGACCTCGATTCTTGTGCCAATGTGTACGGCCTCCCAAAATCGAAGTCTCCACCAATTTTCAGCCTCTTTGGACCATGCGTTGACCAAAGTCAACACTGGTCAAACTTGCATGGAAACCCTAGCTGCAGTAAATTCGTCCTTCTTCTTGGCTGCAGTAATTCGTCCTTCTTCCCACATGTGAACCGAAATTGCCTCCAAGGAGCTCGTACTAAATTAGAAGAGGAAAAGATGTGTGATGAGATGAGTGAAATGATCTCCAACGTTGACTGTATATATATATCCATCATTGAGGTGTGTGACACATCTGCTGGGGGTTTAAAACCTTAAGGCCAACCTGCACATATTTGAAATTATTAAAAATAAATTCAAAATAAATGTTCTGCTCATTAGATTAAGATCAATTTTATATCGATCTTACACCTCTTCGAAAGAGGAACCCAATAAAAATATTCGTACCTTCATCTGAGCATCACAACATGGAGTTTGGACCTAGTTGTCCAATTTTAACACATTTTTTGTGTGTGTCGCTGATATATTTTATGAGTTTTTATTTTCGCATTTTCAGCACTGTGAAATTTCCAGAATTTGTGTTTTCAGAAAATATTGATTATTTCCATCTTGTTGAATGAATGGTTGTGGGAATGGGCATTTAACTACATGGGAGTAATAAGGAGAAACCGAAAACTGGGGTTGGGCTATAATTTCTACAATATAGGTATTATAACTCCTGACGCTAATCCTCACAATGAACCTAAAATACAAATAATATCTAAATAATATGCAGGAGATTTGGAACAGTTGGAAAATCCTCTGCCTTGGAATCTGGAGTGGTTGAAGTTGTTTTCACAAAATTTGTTGTCTGCCCTTCAAACTTGGTTCTCTGCCACCTTATCAACTAGTTGTCCCTTTGGCTGCTATTTCTATGTTTTTCCACCTAGTTGGTTAAGGAATTCTTTGCATTTTGGAGTTAAACCAAACTATATGTTTAACTTTTTGCCCATAGTATTTTCCCTCATTATCTTTTAAGTACTTAATCATTCTCGTAAAATATTTGGGAGGAAAATATTTTGATAAAATATTTCCCAAATATTTTTTTAACCTGTAAATTCATATTTCTCTATTTTCATGAATTTCATAAATGTAATCTCAAAATATTTCCTCAAATGATTTTATATTGTAAAACCATCCATTGTTTGAAATCCATGTCTTGTTTTTCCCTGAATTTATATGTGAACGAATAAATAAGACTCATAAACATATTTCATGAAACCATCGACTGATTTCCTTCCCATGGTTTTGAAAACCATGTCTTGTTTTTCCATGATTGAAAAATATCTTTTAGTTTCCCTTTTTACTTCTGTAAAATCTTTGGATAAGAATTTATCCAAATTTTATGTTCACATGCATTTTCCTCTTTATAATTTCTTTCCTCCTTAGATTCATAGCATAAAACATTATTTTCTTGCTCTATAAAATTTCATTTTTACCTCAATAAAATTATTCCACAGGGAGGTAACATCTGTGGTAAGCATTGTTGTTTTTGCAAAATTCCTCGTATTGATTTTGGTCGCTGACATCTTTGTTTTTGCAGGTCGAGGACTGCTACTGTGGCTGGATTGGAAGTTTGATTTCACATGAGCCGACCTCCTCTCTGGTTAAATTAGGGTTTTAGGTTTAAGCTAGTTAGGGTTTTCTAACTACGTTTTACTTGTCTGAGTTTGCTTTTTAGGATTTGCTTTATGGTTTAGATATGCTTTGCTATGTTTTATTTATTGTAGGTAGTTTAGTTTGTTGCACTATATTATGCTTTTGGCTTGCATTCATATTCCTGCACTGCTCATTGTTGCATGACATTCATGAAATCTCTGCATATGCATTTCATGGGTCTTTTAATTGTAATTAGCTGATTTCTTCCATGCATTTACATAGCATTGCATTCCATTATAGCCCTGCATGCTGCATTACATTTCACATTCATCTTTTTGCATAGTAAACACTTGTTGTTGACCTAGCCTTGCATTTTCTCTTTGCTATATGCCACTACATGACCTTTCACAAGCTTGGAGCCCTTCGAACCTTCAGTGTTGTGATTAGCTTTCTTACGCCTATTTGCACATGCTCAAACCCTAAAGGAAGATTCCTTTGAACTTTTCGTACGCGCTGGAACCCCAGAAGAGCGTCCCTAGTCACCTTGCTCTAATACTAAAACCATAATCCTAATGATTTTGTGTGGTTGTGATAGTTACTCCAATAGGTAGCTTCTCTTAGAATCGGTCATCAAAGCTGCATCTTGGGCAACTTTCTTACGAGTTTGATTCATCAGCAAGGAAAATACGAACATGTGCTTGTGGGGAACCCTAATCAGTTTGAATGACTTTTACCTATAACCCGAACCTTGTATCTAGCATGGTACTGAACATTTCCTAACGTGTTTTAACTTTTCACTATTCACTTGTCAATTGGATATATGATGTGGAAGTAGGGCATGAGGGCAAACCTAAATCAGAAAATCTTTTAGTTTCTATCAAGCAAGGAACTACCTCCCTTGCACTTAAAATGAGATGGGATCCCTGATTTGCCCCGACGAAATAAATGGCTAATAAATGATGCCAATGTGCACATACAAAAAATAAAATTATATAAAGGGTCAAGGATTTAGAAAGGCTTCTTGCGCAGAGAGGTGATGCAATGACTCCACTGGGGTACTTATTAGGCTCGCTAAGAGTAGATCAATGTTTGTGATTTCTTAGAGTGACTCTGTTAGGGTATTGAACAATCTCGCTGGCAGCAGAGCAACACCAAAACCTCATTTTAAATTTTTGAATACAATAAACCCTCTGCTTTGTTCTCTGCATCATCATTAACTTTTGGTGTGTGTGAACTTCTAGTTTAGTGTTCAATGGCTAACATGGCCTAGTTGGGAGACAGGGTAAGGGTACATTTGTGAAAGGTCAAGCAACCCTAAGAGTACCCTTAGTACCTGGTTCAATACTTCCTCGCATTATTAACCAGACTCAGGCTATTGTAGGGATGTAGCGAAAGATGTTGAATTCTAACAGTGGTTCGCCAATTGTTGTAGCTGCTACAACAACACCCAAAATTTTTGGCCATATCACAAATTTTGGGCCCCCCTATGCTTTTCAAGGTCCTAATGGTTATCTCTGTTGATCATAATGGTCAAAACCCTTTAATGACATAGCCATCATTGAAGCTACAATTGTTGTATAGGCACATTATCTAAGCCTTCTTGTCTTGCTTCACCCTCGACACTAAGGTTTAGGGCATTTGAATTCATTCATTTTGCCATTGATCTTGCAACACTGTTCCTTCATGGCTATTTATTTATGTAGAGAGTATCTTGTTTTGGTATTTATGTGTGTTTTTCTACGTCCCAAGGTTTGGACAAGGCTGCAAGTAGATCAGAATATTCATCACCATCAAGATGTAACTCATAACAAGAAGCAAATATCATTATGTCAAGGTTTATAAGATGCAACACAAACCATCTGTAGTTCAATGTTGGCATATTGTCACAGGGGTCAACTGGGCTTCATCCGCACTCGAGTCCACATGCAGTAATTAATTTGAACACCCTTATACTCGACTCTCTCTACCATCCTTTACCAATGGCCTCTTAGAGTTTCGCTCCCTGTTTACTTATTTAGGGTCCCCTTAGAAGTTAGAAAATTCTACCCTAAAAGTTGAAAGATCTAAGTTCATCTCCTAGTCACTGATCTCAATCTTTATCAAGTTGTAGATCCACCAATAGTAACATTAACCCATTGTGCGACTTGTGATTTGCTTAGATCCCTTAATCGCATAGTCGCAAAATCGCGACTGGAAAAGACAATAACCTCCGTGACCTGGTCTCTTCTGTGACCTTGCGACCTCTCCTGTTTTTGCGACTTGCGACCTTCTCTTTCCCCTCGACCTAACTATCAGATGGCATACCCAAGTCACAATCACAATTGCAGATTCCAACAACTCCTGCGACTTGGTCTCTTCTCCTACCTTGCGACCTATCTATTTATGCGACTTGCGATCTACCTCCTATTACGATTTGTGACTGACCATTCCTTAGTCGCATAGTTGCAAGATCGCATTCAAGAGGGTAAGCGATCTATGCTACCTACTTTTGCCTACAACCTTGCGACCTGCTTTTCTCCATGATCTTGCAATCCATTGTCTCTTGCGACCTGTCCTCTCTATGCAACTTGCGACTCACTCTCACCTTGCAAATCCCCTCAAGTCGCAATTACTACCTGCGACTTGGCCTTGCATATGAAAGCTGCGATTAGTCACTAGATTTGCGACCTGCGACTAGCCACTGGTTTTGCGATTTGTGACCTCCCTATTGTTGTGTTTTGCAATTACGACTTGTTCCTGTGTCTCTTCATATCTCTGCCTCTTTAGCTTCCACGACCCTTCGTATTCCCAACCCCAACCTTATATGCATATTTACCCTTTGCATTTTACACCTAGACTCTATTCTTATTCATCCTTTGCATATCCTTCTTACTCCCTCACTCTCCAAGGTGTCCTCTCCTTCTAATCACTACACCTCTAGCGTTGTCTGGAATTGCTTCTCAATCTTGAACCTTCACCCTTCATCACTACCAATTGAGATAATAACTTACACTTTGAGCATGAAAATGACTCTCCGACCCTTAATCATTCTTTCCATCACTAGTAGCAATTGCCTGCCCTCTATCATTGCAACGTGCGACTAGACATGACCATCTTGGTCCCTTATTTCATAAATCGCACTTTTAGTCACCAACACTATGACTTGATGATGTGACCAACATTGTGAAGAGGAAATGCGACCAACACTGTGAAGAGGAAAATGCGACCAACACTCTGAAGAGGATTTGTGACCAACACTGCAAAGAGGAAATGCGACCAACACTGTGAAGAGGAAATGCAACTTACACTGTGAAGAGGAAAATGCAACCAACACTATAAAGAGTATTTGCTACTAGCACTGTGACTTGAAGATGTAACCAACACTGTGAAGAGGAGAATGCGACCAACACTATGAAGAGGATTTGCGATCAACACTGTGAAGAGGAGAATGCGACCAACACTGTGATTCGAAGATGCAACTTGTGACTAGCCTCTGCTGACGCGACTTGTGACTAGCCTCTACTAATGTGAGTTGCGACTTACTCACAATTATCTACAAATGTGACTTGAGAAGGAATACGAAAGGTCAAGAGTCATGAGGGTAGATGAGAGGTCACATGAGAAGGTGGAAGGTCACCCTCCTCATTAATATAAATATACCCTCGTACTTCACTTGGAGAGGATTTTAGCACTTGAGCTTAGACTAGGAGTACATTGCTGATCTATGCCTAAAGAGATAGAGGCACTCAACTCTTGGCATCTAGTAGGGTGAGCTAGGGTGAGGCTAGGGTTTTGCATCAGATAATGTTATGAGCACCCCATGTTCCTGTTGAAAAGTGTAACTACGTTCGGTCTTCATAATGACTCATAATTATGAATTTATGTAATGAAGAAGACAAAGATAATAAAATGTATTTTGTAAAGCTTGCCTCATGCGTTTCATGAACAAGGAGTTTTTATTATAGGTCAAATACTTCTTGATGTCTTTAGGGTTTGTCATTTTGTAATAAATATATAATCTAGAGTCATGTATATGAAATGTTGTTACACTTACAAAAGACAATTTATTGATGTAATAATATGCTCCAAGACCTTGTCAATGTGCTCCTTGAAGTTGACTCAAATATGTTGAAGACTCTCTTTGTCAAGTCGCCTAGAAGAGGGAGACAATCCCTATATAAAGGAGGGATTGCAGCCTCATTTGAAGTGTGCAAATTCAGATCAGTTTTGTGATCAAGTCTAAAGGTAAAGTCTGAGATTTGGTGAGTAGAGAAGGAGCATTTCAACGAAGGATAAAGAAAGCACAACGCAGGAATAAGGTTACTTGTTTTGGGTTGAAGTCTGTAATAAGGGTGCAGATTGCAGTGCGTGGAAGAGGAGGGATACACCATAGAAAGGAATGCTACCCCAGCAAAGAATATACTTGCTGTAAGTGCGATAAATGAAGGACTGTCAGCGAAGGAATAAGAGCATACTCATCTCTGTTTTGGGTCCACTCCATGCTACAAAGATCTCAGAAAGGCTGAGGATAATCATAGTGAATATACAAGATGATCACAACATAAAAAAGATTAGTCTTGGGCTACTAGAATTCATATACACTTCAGGAAGGCTGAGGATCATCACAACAAGAGAAGTCTCCCATATATGGTCTTGGGTTACAACAATAAGGAGACCTAGAAGTGTTGGTGTAGTGCAATGCAGAAAAGAGGGATGAACGAATGAAGCCGAGAAGAGCAGTGACAAGGGTCTAGGAGGCATATTGGTGTCAAGGGTATTTGTCATGGTCATGGTACTCGTCGATTGAAGATCTATAAGAAGAAGTTTGATTGGGATTTCCTCTCTTAGAGGGAGAGGTTTTGGATCTGACTTGCTAGCCTAAATATTTGTGTTTCATGTTCATTTGATAATTGGCTTGATGAAGAATGTAATAATCTAACGAATATAAGATCTAAGTAAAGAAGCATAATGAAATCACAAGTAATTATCATGATCATGGTTTTGAAAATCACGATGAAATCACGATAAATTGAAAAAATCACGATTTTTTGGAGAAAACAATTTTATCGGCGATTTTTTGGGTGGTTTTTTGAAGTTGAAAAAATCGCCAAAAAATCGCGAGTTGAATGGTAATAATCTTGGGCCCTCAAAACAGTGCAGTTTTAAGTAGCGATTTTGTTTTTTTTTGTTCTCATTTCTGCATTGAGAAGTTTGCTAAGGAGAGTTAAGGACTGAAGGTGAGCTAAGGAGGAGGATAGGTGATCTGCAAGGGCAAGAGTGAACAAAAGTGAATGATTTTAGCAAGCCAAGCCAACAAAATTCGAATTTGGACCAAGTTTCTTTGGAAAAACGTTTTTTCCAGGTATGGGCATCAAATTTGACCATTTTTTTTTGTTTTTTTCTTGTTCTTCCATGGGTTTCTATCACCCATGTATTTTTCATCATTTTTGATTGCATTTGGTTGTGTTTTTTTTTTGTTTTTATTAAGAGGAGAGGGTTTATTTTGGTCAAAAATGCAAAAAAATTGGTTGTTAAATTTGTTTTTTATATTTCTTCTTGTGCTCCTAGTTTCTTTCCATTATTTTTTGCTTGAGTTTCAACATGTATTTTTTCCCATTATTTTTGCATTGAGTTGAGGGTTTTTTTGTGAAAAAATCAAAATGTTGTATGTAAAATAGTAATTTTTTTATTTTATTTTTTAACTTGTAATTTTTCTTGTGCCCTAGGTGCAAATTTCAAAGTTCAAAGTTCATCTTACAGTAAAACTCAAGAGTCAAGAGTTCAACAAATTTACAAACATGCCAAGGAAATTGGATCTTTTATGGGAATTTGGTGAACTTGATCAGGGGTTTGACCGATCAAACTTGAGCTACAAGTTATGTGGTCAACACATGACAGGGGGGATATACAGGTTGAAATACCACCTGGCACAAATTCTTAGACATGAAGTAGGCCCTTGCACAAATACCAATCCAGAAATAATGAGAAGAGCCAACAAATCATTGGAAGAAAGAGAAACAACTAAACTCAGCAAGGCAATTCTGAAGAGTCAAATATCAGGGTTTAGAGTTGACCGTGAGAGTGGTAGTGGTTCTTCAGCATCAACATCCTCTACGGCGAACCTCGTAGGTGCCTCCTCATATTTTGTTCCCAAAACCACTCCCGGTGCACAACCATCCATCTCCTCAATTATTTAAAAAAAGGAGAAGGAAGAAGCTGACAGGTTATTGGGCATACTGTTTCTTTGGAGTGATATTCCTTTCACTGTTGCCAGGAACATTCCATTTTATCAGGCTACAATTGATGCTATCGCTGTTGTTGGTCTAGGATACAAAGCCCCTTCATATGATGACTTTAGAGGGCGCATTCTTCAAAATGAGAAAGCTGACTGCACCAAGAGATTGGAGGAGTTAAGGGCATCATGGGAAGTCACAGGATGCACTGTGATGTCAGATGGTTGGACTGATCAAAGGGGTAGGACCCTTATTAACTTCTTGGTTAGTTGTCCCAAGGGGACAATGTTTATGAAATCTGTTGATGCATCTGCACATGTCAAAGATGCACGATTATTATGTGATTTATTGGATGTGTTCATCCTGGAGGTGGGTCCCAAAAATGTAGTCCAAATCATAACGGACAATGCTGCAAACTATGTTGCTGCTGGCAAGATGCTTATGGAGAGGCATCCGACAATATTTTGGACACTTTGTGCTGCACATTGCCTTGATTTGATGTTGGAGGACATATGAAAGATTGATTTTGTCAAAGATATTGTAGAGTCATCAAAGAACATTACAAAATTTATATATAATTATGCATCTGTGCTTCATTTGATGAGAACATTCACCAACAAGAAGGAGTTGGTGCGCCCTGCTACTACACGATTTGCCACTAGTTTCATATCTCTTCAATCTCTCTTAAATTCTATGTGGGATTTGAAGAGAATGTTTCTTTCAGAGGAGTGGCGTGCTTTGACTGTCAGCCACAAACTAGAGGGAGAGGCCATCTGCAGGTTGGTTTCATATCAAGAAAGCTTCTGGGTGGGAGTGCAAGAGGTGTGCAGCGTTACTGAACCTTTGGTAAAGGTTCTTAGATTGGTTGATGGAGAGAAGCCCGCAATGGGCTACTTGTATGAGGCCATGGACAGGGCCAAAGAAGCCGTTTGCAGCTATTATGATGATAAGGATGATGAGGGGTTTCAGAAACAACTTCTTTTATGGGAAGTGATTGATGACCGATGGAACAACACACTCCCTCGTCCCATTCATGCTGCAGGGGTCTTCCTGAACCCCGAATTTGCTTACTCATGTAGTTTCCTATTTGATGCCGAGGTCATGGATGGCTTTTTCACTTGTGTTCAGAAGATGGTGCCATCTTCATCAGATTGTGCAGAGATATCCAAAGAAATGGAGGTGTACAGAATGGCAGCTGGCACCTTGAGCTTTGACATGGCTGTCCAGGATAGGACTACTAAAATGCCAAGTAAGATTTTCATTATTTTAAACATTTTCTTATGTTTGTAACTTTATGAGTTTATCTTATTTGTTGTAACTTGTAACTTGTAGATGCATGGTGGAGGAGTTACGGTGGCAGATTACCAAAACTCCAAAAATCTTGCCATTAGAATACTGAGCCAAACATGTAGCTCTTCAGGATGCGAGCGCAGATGGAGTCTATTTGAAAAAATACACACCAAAAGGCACAATATGTTAAAAACTTAAAGTATTCCAACTGAGTTTTTGAATTTATTAAATAATTTTTTTTATAATTATTAATTTATTGTTTATAATATATTTTACAGGTTGGAGTCCCAACGCTTCAATGACATGGTTTACATCTGCTACAATCTTAGATTGTGGGTGAGACAACTTGAGAGGACACCTGATATGGAGGCCATCTCTTTAGATGCGATTGACACCACTATTGAATGGAGGGTTGAGGCTGAGAGGCTTGTCATGGAGTCAACCGTTGATTGGATAGAGCAGGAGGTAGTGGAGGGGAGGAGGAGGACGAGGAGGAGCAGCAGCAGGAGGAGCAAGAGGAGGAGGTGACACCACCTACCCCTGCTACCAGTAGAGGACGTGGTCTGCCTCCTTTAGCTCCTGGTGCTTCAGGTTCCCGTTCTGGTGCTTTAGGTTCTACTTCTAGAGCACAACAGAGTCCATTGCCAGCCCCACCTGCTTCTTCATCTAGAGGGAAAGCTGTTACATTTTCTCGCAAGAGGGGCAGAGGAAATCAGTAATATAGGACCATAGGTTATATGGTGCATTGAAATTCCTTTGTATATGACATTATGACTCATGATATGAGATACATTATTATATTTTTTGTTGATATTTTGAGGCTGAGTTGACTCTTGAGACTCAGGACTTAGTATTCAGGACATGATTCAGTTTTGTGTGTGATGTAGCACTAGACATGATATTACACATCTTATATATTAGTTTTTTTTTCTTCATATTTATGTGTCAATGCATTTATTTTATGCTGTGGATGCTTTAGATATTAAAAAAAATGAAAAAAAATGAAAAAAATGAATATTTTTGTATGTGTCGATTTTTTACCCTCGCCGATTTAATCCCGATCGCGATTTTCAAAACATTTATCATGATAGAGAAATTGAATTAAAAGCCCTAATTTCTCAACAGTTCCACTGCTGGACTTTGATGAATTGAAAGATATGTAACTGTATTTGCATCAACAATAATAAGAAGTTCCTCATTTTTGACATTGATTCCATACTGACTCATAGTGGTTGTATCGGTTGTTTGGTGCTTTCACTGTATTAGTATGTGTGCTTTCATACAGGCAATATGTTATGGATTAGTTTGTAGCTGTTGCATGTTTGTTTTCTTTTGAATATGTGCTTAGTTATTCCATGCCATGTCGGTGACCTATTGTGATCTAATTTGCAATTAACCTCTGGAATGTTCTTGTTTATGTATGTTTGAGGCGGTTTTGGCCCACCAATGCTTCTCATGACATACTTATTCTTATGGTTGCTGTGACTTTTTTGTACGTCTTTCTGCAGTTTGTCATTCTTGGGTTGACCTTGTCCTATTATCTGGGCATTTCATTCTTGCACTCACTCTGATATCTTTCATTTGACAACCAAGAGTGAAACATTCATGGTGGTAGACGTGCCCACATACCAGATGGAGCTCCTATCTCAAACGGTGTTAGGTCTAATTGGGGCATCACATCGAGGATACCCCCTAGCTATTGGTAGGTCATCCAACACTGTCACCAATACCTTAGGAACTAAACCTTTGTACCAAGAACAAGGCGGCTTCTACAACCCTGGTAGAATAGTGCAAACACTTAACAAAATACGCACTAGACCCTTCTTGTTTATGGCATTAAGGAGAATTAACAAAACTTACGAATGTAATGCTATAATTTGCTTCAGTTGTTGTAGATAAATGAAGGGACCTGGTTTCTCTTGATGAAATCTTGTCACAAATGCTTGTAGCAACTTGATTTATTTCACAAATTGAATTGCCATAAGAAATCTTTATTGAGTAGCTAGGCTAAATATACAAATACAATCTTTCAAGACAAGCCACTTGCAAAGTCGCCTTAGTACCTTGTCCTATTATCTGGGCATTTCATTCTTGCACTCACTCTGATTTCTTTTATTTGAAAACCAAGAGTGAAACATTCATGGTGTTAGACGGGCCTACATACCGGATGGGGCTCCTATCCCAATACCAAAAGTCTTTGGAGTGTCTTTTGCCTTTCCTGTTAAACTCTTGATGATGCTGCTTCTGCCCTTAATGATGAAATCTATTTTGTCCTTGATGATCAGGTTGCTCAATCCTTACTGTCGCACAACGATCTTAGGTGAACTCCCTTTTGTAAGTGGATGCCAAAGCTTTGATGAATCAACAATATTGGACAATGTATGACTTAATGACTCGAAGAATTCTTCATTGCTTTACTGTAGAAACCTTTAATGTTGACTGTTGCCAAAACGTTGAGTGTTTATCTGTGGATTTCTAGTTGTAGCCTTGAATAAATTGCTAAGTGCTGAATCAGCCTATGCTACACTAGACCCTTCTTGTTTATGGCGTTAAGGAGAAGTAACAAAACTTATGAATGTAATGCTGTAAGCTGCTTCAGTCGCTGTAGATAAATGAAGGGACCTTGCTGCTCTTGATGAACGCTTGTCCCAAATGGTTGTAGCAACTTGATTTATTTCACAACTTGAATTGCCATAAGAAATCTTTGTTGAGCAGCTCGGCTAAGTATTAAAATACAATCTTTCAGGACAAGCCACTTGCAAAGTCGCCTTAGTACCTTTAGTCAAGTCAACAATTTCAGACAATCAAGTGTTCGGTCTTAAGAAACAATTACAAAACCTCAGAGATAGACTGTTCCTTCACTGGTCCTTTAAAACTTCGCTGGTTCTATGACCTAGGCCGAGACTTTAGAGTAGCTATTGTGTAAACAATATTTGGATATATGACCTAAGAGAACTCCTTGAAGGAAGCGAAATAGATATGTAGCAAGTGATTACTTTTGCAGAGATGAATAGACCCTTCAAGAATTCTGCACATACTTCGAATTAGAGTTCAATCAAACCTCAAGGATCATGAATATCCTTCTTTGCTGGTTTTGGTATGAATCTTTACTGAAGTATACTTTCCTTCAAGGCATTTAACGAACCCTTACACACCTCTCTCTTTGTTCTACAACCAAAGCTTTGCTCTTACTAAAATAGTGGACCTATGCTTTGATTCCCTAACCACAGGGGTTTAGGGATTTGGATCCGTCATGAGTTGAACAGTAGTGTTAGGTTGCAAAGGAGAGGGTATGCTTCAGATAAATTCCCCCCTCGAACCTACAAGAAAAACACCGCAATGAAGCAACGAACCAAAAAGGAAAAATAGCCAAACCCTAACCCTTGATTGATTTATGCGTGATCTCCTCTAGGGCGGAAAATTTTAGAGAGTCTTCACTAGATCATGCGTTGAAAAGTGCTTACTTTTAAGAGGTTTTGACCTCCTTTTATAGTTGATGCCTTCGGTAGAAGGGGCTTCAAAAATGAATGTGGGAGGAGGACGTTTGGATTGAACATTAGTTTTTCTTGCCCTATAGCTTAAGAAAAGAAGGTCGTTTGCCTTTTGGTGAATGGATTTAGCCTTTAATGTTAAAAGGATACTTCTTATGGGTGCAAAACACTTGTGATGCCCTCCTCATGATGATTGCTCCAGAAAACATGATAAAGAATGTTTATGCTTGATATCTAATGACAAACAACTAATGAAAGAGTTCTATGTCACCACCCCTTGGGGTTTTTTTCCCACTCATTGGGGTCTTTAACTTCAAACGTGAATGTCTCTCAAACCATGAAGAACTACGTGGTGTACCACATATCACCGGAAACATCTTAACGAGGAGAATCCATCTAGGGTGGTATGGATGCAAGAATCAATGATTTTCCATGTCATATTGAGCGACAAAACACGAGGCAACTCCTGGTGTTGCTTGGATTGACATCAATGACAACCATCTATCAACACATGTGATGAAGGTACAAGCTCCAAGACCTCGCAAAGCAAGATTGATAAGAAGACTGACAACATGATCCCTCAGAGGAAAACTCAAAATGAAGGACAAAAGAAGATTAAAAATAGTGTGCCTCCAAGGAATAACGCTGAACATAGTATTAAAAACTAGCCGGTTTGAACCAGTCAAATTGGCTGGTTCATAAGCCGACCAAGTCAAATCGGTAGAAAGTCCTAGTTAAGGGAGGCATTTCTCCAAAAAAATCACAAAAATCGGTTCTAACTGGCTGGTTTAGGACGAAACTGATAGATTTATGGTCAGACCTGCTACTTCTGTCCTAAACCGACCGGTTAGCTGCCAAGGTTGCGACAGACCCACCAGAGGCGGTTTAGGAAGGTTCCAGGTGGTTTGGGAGGGAAAACAAGGGTTGTTTCCCTTCAAAAACACCCCCTCCAATCCTTTAAAAGGAGGTTACCCCTCTCATTTGTCTCACACATCTCATTTGGAGGTTTTGTGAGTTTGATTGGGAGCTTGGAGAGTGTTGAGTTTTTGCTGGAGCAGTCATCTTGGAAGCTTGGAGTTGGAGCTATTTTAGAGATAGTTTGGAGCTATCAGTAGAGTTGGCATCCTCAAGAGGAGGCTCATGAAGCTAGTTTTCATTTCCATGTAAGGATTTTCACTTGAAAAATTTCTCAGTTCACTTCTGTTTATGTATTAAATTTTTTTATGTGTTTTATGCTATTGCTATAAAATCTCTAGTTCTATGCTATCAAATTTTGCAGGCTACAATGTGCATTTTTTTTCCTAAATTTAGCTTTGGTTTCCCATTTATCGTAGCTGCAATTTTTTTTGAAATGGTAGATTTCTGTGCAAATTTTAATTATTTCAAGCCAACATGGCTCCAAAAGCCAAGGACAGTGCATGGGCTCATTATGATGTCATTGATGGAAAAATGATATGCAAATTTTGCCATAAACCTATTGGAGGTGGGGGTATTCTCAGATTAAAACAACACTTAGCTAGGATAAGAGGCCAAGTAAAGACATGTGAAGTACCAAATGAAGTATTAGGTCCTGTTGGGGCAGAATACGTTTCCAAGTTTGAAAAGTTTGAGGAGAATAAGGCTAGGGAGAAAGCCATCCAAGATGAAATTGCAAGGAAAGAGGGAATTATTAGAAGCCATGAAAGAGAGTGTGTATGCTGATTATGAGATTCAAGACTCCTCATATATCACTTCCACTAATGACCCCTCTCACTATCTTCCTCCTTCTCTTCGCCAACAATCAAAAGGAAGAAAGAGACCAAACATCCAAAGTTATTTCTCATCCTTTACTAATCCCACAACCACTTCCTCCCAGCCAAGTCGTCAACCCACTTTGGATCATGCTAATTTTGGGCAACTAGATCCAAAATCTATGTTGCACTGCTCATATGACGATGGTCATATTTTGGTTGGATTCCTCTTTTGGAGAGGTGCAAGATTGATCTAAAGATCATCTTGATCGGATGAGTAGAACATTGATTTTGAATTTATTTTCCACATGTGCAAGGTTGGGCAGATTTATCCCAAATGCCTAAGAGATGTGTCACACACCCTCATTGATGAATATAAATTGCAGAGACTTGGAGGTCATTTTCTCATCATATCATCACCCATTCTCTCATTGTGATCTAATTGGTTCGATAGCCTTTGGAGGCCTCTTTCCCTCACACGTGTGGAGCTAAGCTGCTATTTTCTGTGCTGATCTATTTAGGGCTTTCTGTTTTCTGCGCTGATCTATTTAGGGTTTTTTTGCTGCAGCATTGACCAGTGTTGACCGTGGTCAACCCTTGGTCATTTGACTTCAATCTTTTGCAGAAATTCTGATTTTCGGAGGTCGTGAAGCTAGGCACTAAAATCGAGGAATTCCGGGTTGTTTGACCGAAGTTCTAGTTTGTTGCGTTGAATTTTCTGCGCAATCCCTGGTTTGACATGCATTGACTTGTGATGAGCTGTCTTTGAGGGCTGTGGGTGTGACACATGAAAGTGTTTGCTGACCGAGAAAGACTTTGCTGGTTGAAGCATCCTGCTGACCTCCGTAACGCCACAATATCTCATATCTTTGCTGGACAAAAGGAATTGTAAATTTGATATATATTTGGCTTGCCTTCTATTGATCTATTATTGTGTTCTATCAGCATTTTACTTTCAAGTTTATGTGATTGCTATCTTGTATTGGGCCTATGAAAGATTGAAGTAAAAGTGCATCAATCATAGAACACCATTGTTATCTTAATTTAACATGGTATCAGAGCTGAGGTGAAGACAAAGTCCAAGAGTCCAAGCTGGTGTTAGAGGCTATCTCTGAAGGAATAAATCCTATCAAGGACAAATGGCCTCCTCAACCTACAAGGGTTTCAAGGCTGATGATAAATTGACTAATAAGTCTAATTATCATGCATGGAAGATGTCCTTGGATTTGGCGCTAGAAGATCAAGATGTCATGGACTATGTACAGGGGAATATTCAAGAGCCTCCATCAAATGCAGCTGCTGCCACGAAGACGAAGTATAGAAAGGGGAAATCAAAGCAAAGATGATTATCTGGGATTCTATTCATAAGCACTTGGTTGCTTACATTTATGAGTTGAAGACATCTAAGGAGATGTATGATAAGTTGGTGAGCATGTTCAGGGCTAAAAATGCTAATCAAATCCTCTTCCTCAAGAATCAATTGAAGAATATCAAGAAGGGTAAGGATGAATCTATTCAATCCTATTTTATGAGGCTCACTGAAATCTAGAATAACCTCCTACCTATTGGGGAATCAATATCTGATCGAGAGATGGTTCTTATTGCACTTGGAGGTCTCCTCCGTGATTGGCATGTATTCAATACCACTATTCTCAATAATAATGTAATATCCCAAAAATGGATTCTTCAGCAGATCATGCCTGAAAAACGCATTCTTCAGTTATGATGGCTTCAGCTATCATATAATATGTCTGAAAATGCTCAGCAACCAAAAGAAATAACAACAGCAACCTTTACTCAGCTTTTAAGGGCAAAAAGGCGGGGAAAAGTGAGGATTTTGGCCCTAAAATGAGCGTACAAGGAAATATGTGTAAAATGACGTCTCAAGGTTCTGGGATATGTTAGAATAGGTCAAGAGGGACTTCCATGTCGAATCTCAACTCAAACAAAGACGTTTTGCTAAGTTAAACAGTTCCTCCTTCCCGACTAGTCAATAAAAACCCTGATTTCCCAAGACTTTGAATATGCAGAAATTTTCTGAAGCAAGGGCAGCGTATTTTCTGAAGGAATATGATGTATAACACTATAAATAATCAGAGAATGAGTTTTAGAACAAGGCATAGGCTTTCATCAAGGTTAAACAACAGTTTTATATAGAAAACCCCTCAAGATAGAGGTGCCGCAAGACAAAGATTGATCCAGAAACCCTTCAGCGTTTTCTCTAGGAGGCTGAAGCTTATATTTATTATATTACAAATCTAAAACTGATAAATACATGAAAACAAAGATCTATAATGAGACAAAATGCCCAAAGGGCTCTTTATTACTTTCCCCTTGGGGATTTCAGCAATACATGAAAATGCCGGAGCAGATCTGAGTTTTACTGCAGCCGATCTGAAGAATGATTCAGAATTTCTGAAGAAAACTTCAGTATCAGATCAGAAATATACTTGGATTGGTTGGCCAATCCAAGGATCACCCTCAATCAGAGATCTAACTCCAAAATGATGCAAAAACCCTTGGAACGCGACTCCCTCAGCAATAACGCAGATCTGGGGAAAGAACTGCGCAGTATACCATGAAAAACATATAGGCCTGATGCCAAGATCGGATAATAAGCTCCAATATCTCCCAATCTGATCCTCCAAAGGAGAGAGAGGCTCTCCCTCTGAAAAACAAGAGAAGGAGGTGGTGTCGTAAAGTCACCACGGCAACACCCTACAACACAGTATTACGCCGCTGCAGCAGTAACGCTATCCTAGAGGATGATGCTAAGAAAATAACCTTGCCTGAGCAGGCACTCGAAGTCCCTCGAGGCTAAGGGTGAGATCTCCGCACGGAGACACTCGGTGCACTAAACAGTGCAGCAGACGGGCTAAACAGCCAGCGTGCCAAAGAAAGACAAATGTCTCACTCAATAATCAATAATCCAAGAATCCAAGCATGAATCAAATGAAGAGGCTCCTCCATCTTTTATAGTGTTGGTTTCCCTCCAAAACCCAATGTAGCCTCTCTCTCTCCTCCACATCCTCATCCTTATCCACATTCTCATCCTTATCTGCGCAGAAGCTTGGAGAAACTTCTAGAGTGTACATTGGCCCCCTCCTCCACGTGGTGTTGGGTCCCCCCTTGACTCCCACTTAAGTCACAACGTTGTGCTACTAGGTGGATGTCTTATTTCATTTAAGTGAGTTTAGACCCTCTTTACTCACTTTTTATTTACTTACAAACTATAGGTGGCAAAATAAACAAAATAGAATATTCCAATTTGCTGTCGCAAATTAGGAATATTACGAGAAAAAGGCAAGAACTACACCAAAATCTCGAACTGTTAGTGAGGGTGGCATCCCAGGGTGTTAAGGTTGGGGTCTTAAGGCCCACCGGAGCATCTCGAGGACGGCAGCTAAACAGCCCCGCAGCTAAACAGCCTCGCAGACCCCGGTAGCGTGTCAAGGCCCACCGGACCCTCAACAGGGAGGCTGCCCTAAACAGGGATATTACAGCCCACCACGCTCCGCGAGTCTCGACCTCGAGACCTCGGCTCTGATACCACAAAGGCCCAACCACTACACCAAAAGCTCGAACTGTTAGTGAGGGTGGCATCCCAGGGTGTTAAGGGTGGGGTCTTAAGGCCCACCGGAGCATCTCGAGGACAGCCGGCTAAACATCCCCGCGGCTAAACAACCTCACGGACCACGACGGCGTGTCAAGGCCCACGGACCCTCAACAGAGCGCCTAAAGGGATATTACAAATAATGTGATTCTTGATTTTGATGAAATATTGACAAGATGCACTCAAGAGGAAACAAGAATGATGGAGTATGCCTCTAATGGTAATGGAAGTGACCCTACTGCCTTCGCCGCTCATGCAAAGAAGAAGAACCATGGTGGCCCGAGAAATCAAAACCATGGTAGAGCGGGGCCCAAAGGAAGGAAGGGAAGATGTTACACTTGTAACAAGACTGGTCACTATGCAAGAGAGTGCCCTAATAGAAGGGACTCTCCCAGGGATGATGACAACAACAACTCGAGAAGGAATGGCAGGAACAACATGTTCCAAGGAAAAAGGAAGGCTCCCTTTGATCGTAATGGAAATGGGAAACCTTTCAAGAGGTCAAGAAATTCCAGGTACGATGAGTCTAATGTTGTTGATAATAAGAGAAATGATTTTATTCTTGTATCTGCCCTCTCTGCTGCATCTCCACCCGACACCCTGGATGTTTGGTTAATTGATAGTGGTGCTTCAAGGCACCTCACTGGTTATAAAGAAGCCCTTTCTGATTTGGTTGAGAAGGATACTAATCTGGAAATTATCCTTGGAGATAATCCTATCTATCTCGTGAAAGGGACAAGGACTGTGACCCTCCATTTATCTCAAGGTTAAGTCATTCGATTACAAGATTTGTTGTATGTACCTAATTTGAAGAAGACCTTGTGTCCATTACGGCAATGGAAGACAAAGGGTTCAAGGTGGCATTCGTTGATGGAAAGGTACTTATCTGGAAGAAGAACTTCAAGGAAGCTCTTTCCATTGGTTTTAGAGTTGATACACTCTACTAGGTTGGAGGAAGTCCACTGGGGGCTATGAAATATGATATGACTCTTCAAACAGAGTTATGGCACCAAAGGTTTGCACACCTTCATTACAAAGCCCTTCTCGAAGCAAGGAAGGTGGTGACAAGGATGCCCAAATTGAGAGATGATCATGAAGGTATATGTTAGGATTGTGCCGAAGGGAAGCATAAAAGGGGACCATTCCCCTCAAGTGTCACAAAGACAACTGATATCTTGTAGTTGATACATTATGACTTATCAAGCATGCTGCCTGTGACATCCTTGGGAGGATGTTCCTATTATATGACTTCTCCCGCAAGACTTGGATATATTTTTTGAAGAAGAAGGACAAAGCATTCAAATCGTTCCGTACCTTCAAGCGTTTGGTGGAAAATCAAACCGAGAATAAAATTAAGGTTTCGAGGACCGACAATGGGACCGAGTATGAGTCAAATGAGCTTAATGACTTTTGTAGAGAAGCTGACATTAAGAGGGAGACCACAATTGCGTACACTCCTGAGCAAAATGGTGTTGCTGAAAGAAAGAACAAGACCATTGTGGAAGCTGCTTGCGCCATGCTATGTTACCAAGGTCTTTCGAAGTTTCTATGGGGAGAAGCTGCGAAAACTATTGTGTATGTTTAAAACAAATGCCTGCATTTCGCTTTGGACTCCAAAACTCCCGAAGAAGTCTTCTCTGGTAAGAAACTTGATGTTTCTCATTTTAGAGTTTTTTGTTCTCTTGTTTACTTTCATGTGCCGGAAGAAAAGAGAAGCAAGCTAGATGCTTCTGGAAGGAAGGGAATGTTTGTGGGCTACAGTGAAACTTCGAAGGCATATAGAATCTATGTGCCTGGTCAAAGAGAAGTGGAGATATGCCACGAGGTCACCTTTGATGAAGATGCTGCCCTCAAGAAAGTAAGAAATCTTCCTCGCTCCAAGGAAGACAAAGAAGATGAAGAAGCAGGGAAGTTGGAAGAGCCGAAGGATGACCTGATGCTCGATGTTAAAGGACCTATGGGTCCCATTAATCCACCTCCTTCAAATAAGAGAAGACCCTCATGGTTTAGGGATGCTCTCAAAGATGACGAGAGACATATTGCCCCAAGGGGGACATTCAGTGAAAGAAAGAAGCCGAAGCGATACCAAGGGTATCTAGCAGCCATGAGTACGATAGTACAATCTGAGCCTGGAACATTTGAAGAAGCCGTAAAGCATCAAGTTTGGAAGGATGCTATGCACAACGACTATGAGTCCATTATGAAGAATGATGTCTGGGAAGTGGTCCCGAGACTAGAGGACAAATCTGTTGTCACCTTGAAATGGCTCTATAAGATCAAGCATGGATTTGATAGAAGTGATGAAAAGTACATGGTAAGATTAATTGCACGTGGCTTCTCGAAAAAAGAAGGCATAGATTATGATGATATATTTGCACTTGTGGCTCGATATACCACCATCCGATCTATTATTGCCCTTGTTGCTACGCAAGGATGAAGTCTACATTAGATGGATGTGAAGACCGCTTTTCTGCATGTATCTATAAAAGAAGAGGTGTATGTGGAGCAACGTCTGGGGTTCGAAGTTCGAGATAGAGACACCCATGTATGGAGGTTGAAGAAAGCCCTCTATGGGTTAAAGCAAGCCCCTAGGGCTTGGTACGAGAGGATAGATAGCTACTTGATGAAGCTAGGCTTCACTCGAAGTAATGCTGATCCGAACCTTTATTTAAAGGTTGATAGAGAAAGGGCTCTCATTTTGGTTCTTTATGTGGACGATCTCGTCCTGACAGTTACCGACCCTCTCATTCATCATTGTAAGAGGGAGCTAGCTGTTGGAAAATGTAACTAGGTCGGTTTTCATATTGATTATGGATTTATGGAAAGTAGAAGACAAAGGTAATAAAATGTATTTTGGACTTGCTTCTTGGGTTCATGAGCAAGAATTTATTATAGGATCTAGTGCTCCAAGACCTTGTCAAAGTATCCGTGAAAGAAATGACAGCCCTAATCTACGTTGAAAGATAAGCATTATATGATGATGAAAGTCGACCTAATTTGCAGCTACATGTCAGCGTAAATTCTCAGTTAAGAAGTCGGCCTAAAGTCTGGACAAGAGCACTATATATTCACCGCGTCTGTGGTTCATTTGTGAAGAAAGATTTTGGACAAAAAAAAAACAGTAGGACAGACATGTCTAATAAGAATGCTGATATCTCTGAGTAAGAAATGCAGACATGCAACGCAGACTATAGACTTACGGTTATCTCAGAAAAGACAGAGAATATACTTAAGAAGTGTCTGCGGTTAACACAATAGAGAAAGAAGAGAAGTATATGAAGTATATGTGATTATTACAATAAAGAAGGAGGATGAGTGTATGAAGATCTGCGGTTATCACAATGAAGAAGAAGTATAAATATTTACGAATACACTGCGGACACCACAGTTGAAGATTATGTTAAGTGATTGCGGACATCACAATAGAAGGGAATTGCGGACACTATACAACGTGTTACAAAAGAATAGTGCGGAATCCACAAGTGTAGAAATATGTATATATTAAGTTCGGATCAAAGTCAGTGACATTAAAGAAAAGTTAGAGCAATAGTGAGAAAGGTAAATCATTGATTTACCTTCTCACAGTTCAAGTTATTTAAATATTAGTCTTGCATCTTGATAATTGACTTGATGAAAGATTAACATAAGAAGAGAAGACATAAGAACATTCACAAGTAATTATCTAGAAGAGAATTGGTATTAATCTAAATCCCTCCAAATTCTCAACACTAGCTTCTGAGTTTGAGATGAAAGACCTAGCACTGATGCACTACTTCCTAGGCTTTAAGCTCTGCATAGGCTACGCGAGATTTTTCTTTCTCAAGGAAAATATGTCGTGAAGCTGTTGGAGAGATTTGGTATGGTGGATTGTATGTCTATGTCGACATCGATGGAACTCAACTTTAAGAAGTTGAGCGGAAACGCTGCTGGGCCCGTGCTAGCAAATCCTACCGAGTATCGACAACTCGTAGGGGCCCTGATGTTCTTAATGAACTCCCATCCAGACGTATGTTTTGCAGTGAACACTTTGAGTCAACATATGGTTGATCCTCATCACATTCACTGGATTTGTGCCAAGAATATGTTGAGATATCTTCGGGGCACAATCAACCATGGGCTGGTAGTTTGAGACTCCATGGATATACTGATGCCGATTGGGCTGGCAGTGTGGTGGATCACAAGAGCACATTTGGATGTTGCTTCACCTTGGGTTTTGCTTCGATATCTTAGATGAGCAGGAAGAAGAAGTCGGTGGCTGTGAGCATCGCTGAGGCCGAATACATTACAACGATTATGGCTTGATGTGAAGCTGTTTGGTTGCGAAAGCTCTTCAGTGAGTTGTTTCGGCATGCACTAGATACCACAGTTATCCTTTGTGATAACTAGAGTGGGATTCGCCTTTCTGAGAATCTCGTGTTCCACGATCGATCCAAGCATATCGATATTAGGTACCACTTTATTCGGGATATGGTACAGCGAGGCGCCGTAAGGCTCGATCATATAGGAATTGATGAGCAGGTCACAAATATTCTCACGAAACCCCTGGGGAAGGTCCAGTTCCTAACCTTTCGTGAGAAGCTTGGAATCGTGGAAAGACCCTATTTTGAGGGTCCTGCTTGAGTTGGAATATGAGCTCTGGGAGCTCCAGGGGGCTTGGGGATAACTTCTTGGAGCTATTAGCACATATGGGGCTAGGCTTGCGAAACCTTGTTGTGCTTTTGCCCCATTGTTATGATATTGAATTGGTTCGCCTCTCTCATTTGTGCCTTGCACGAATCCTACCCATTGAGTTTCAGACTCATGGGAAGTACCTCTCATTTAGCCAATGAGGTGGGAAATGTGGATAGAGACCATAGCAAGACCGATGGACGCATCGAAGATTGCCGTACTCTCTATGTCTAGGATGGCATGTGTCCAACACCTTGATCTATGATCAAGTATGATGAGGTTTTGTCCTCTAAACTGACTTCGGGTCAGTAAACTGACTTCGGGTCAGTAAACTAACTTCGGGTTAGGATGAGACTCTTTTGAGTTTGAGAGAGGTTTTTACCTCGACGCTGACTTTGGGTCAGCTGTGTGTGATGTCTTTGTGACTCACCTTTTGTTCTGAAATAAAGAGCCAGCAAAGCAAGTGACGTCGGGATGACACACGACGTTTGGTTTGGTACATTATGGATGACACTTGTGGACAGATGGAGTTCTCTCTAGTTGAGAGGGAGTGTTAATTTTGGGCAACTAGGTCCAAACTCCATGTTGCACTGCTCATATGACGATGGTCATATTTTTGTTGGGTTTCTATTTCGGAGAGGTGCAAGATTGATGTAAAGATCATCTTGATCAGATGAGCAGAACATTGAATTTGAATTTATTTTCCACATGTGCAAGGTCAGCCAGATTTATCCCACATGCCTAAGAGATGTGTCACACACCCTCATTGATGAATATAAATTGGAGAGACTTGAAGGTCATTTTCTCATCATATCATCACACATTCTCTCATTGTGATCTGATTGGTCCAATGGCCATTGGAGGCCTCTTTCCCTCACACGTGTGGAGCGAAGTTGCTGTTTTCTGTGCTGATTTGTTTAGGGCTTTTTGTTTTATGTGTTGATTTGTTTAGAGCTTTTCTGCTGCAGAGTTGACCGTGGTCAAACCTTGGTCGTTTGACCTCAATCTTCTGCAGAAATTCCTATTTTAGGAGGCCGTACAGTTGGGCACTAAAATCGAGGAATTCCAGGCTGTTTGATTGAAGCCCTGGTTTGTTGCGTTGACTTTTCTGAAGTTGCTTGCGTTGAATTTTCTGCGCTGCCCTTGGTTTGACTTGCGTTGACTTGTGATGAGCTGTCTTTGAGGGCTGTGGGTGTGACACATGAAAGTGCTGGCTGACCGAGAAAGACTTTGCTGGTTGAAGCATCCTGCTGATCGCCATAACGCCACATTATCTCATACTTTGCTCGACAAAAGTAATATTAAATCTGATCTATATTTGGCTTGTCTTCTATTGATCTATTATTGTGTTCTATCAACATTTTACTTTCAATTTTATGTGATTGCTATCTTGTATTGGGCCTATGAAAGATTGAAGTAAAAGTGCATCAAGCATAGAACACCATTATTATCTTAATTTAACAAATCAACATTGGAAAAACAATGCAAAGAAACTTGTTATCAATACATTGCTAGATGTTTGTATGATTTAAATATCCCATTTAATGCTACTCACTCATCTTATTACCAAGCTATGTGGGACTCTGTTACAACTGTAGGAAAGGGCTTCAAAGGCCATACTGTGCATGACTTGAGAGGAGCTCTTTTGCAAAAAGAGATTTCTTCCATTGATGAGTATTTGGTTGAGTATAGAGAGTCATGGCTCAAAATAGGTTGTTCCATCATGTTAGATGGGTGGACCGATGGTAAGAACCACACTATTAGTAATTTCGTTGTTTCTTGCCCTCAAGGAACCATGTTTTTGAGATTAGTTGATGCATCTGATAAGGTGAAGGATGCAACCCTTCTATTTGAGCTTTTGGATGACATTGTTCAGGAAGTGGGGGACCAAAATGTTGTGTAGGTCATCACAGATAATGCCTCAAACTATGTTCTTGCTAGAAAGATGCTTGAGTCCAAATATAGGACCTTAATATGGACTCCATGTGCTGCACATTGCATAGACCTCATGCTTGAGGACATTGGCAAAGTGAAGTGGGTAAAAAACACTGTAGAGCATGCGAAGTTCATTAGAAAATAGATTTACGACCGCTCATGGGTATTGAGCCTAATGAGGAAAATTATTGGGGGCAAAGAGCTTGTTAAGCCCGCAATTATGAGATTTGCAGCTCACTTCCTCACGTTGCAATGTCTCAATTCTCAACAGAAAATCCTGCATAAAATGTTTTCTTCTAATGATTGGACGAATCTTGGTGGGTTGGTAGACAAGATGGCAAAGACACCAAAAATAAAGTTTTTGACAATAATTTTTGGAAAAGGTCTGCAGCGCTTGTAAAAATTACCGAGCCCCTTGTTATGGTGCTAAGGATGGTGGATGGGAAAAAATTGACAATGGGCTACATTTATGAGGCTATGGATCAAGCAAAGGAGCAGATACAGACAACTTACAAGGACAACTAGCTAAATATGGCCATATATGGGAGATCATTGATAAGAGATGGAACAATCAACTCCATTGTCCTATACATGTAGTTGGGTATTTTTTGAACCCAAAGTATCATTATAAAGCTCGGCTAGGAGATCTGCAGGATGGGGAGGTAAGAGCTGGATTGATTGATTGCTTGGAGCGCATGGTCCCTATCCATGCAGACTTGTTGGAAATACATAAACAATTTGCACTTTTCAGTATGGTAACTGGTAACTTTGGCAAAAACTTGGCAAAAATGGCAAGAGATGTGGATCAACAAGGTAACCAATTCCAATTTGTTTTTCTTTTCAAGTTAAATTATTTACAAATTTACAATTCAAATTATCTATAAATACTTGTAATTTGTAACTAAGTAATGAAATGAACTAAGTTACTAATTAATATCTTTTTCTTTATAGCACATTGGTGGGAGTCATTTGGTGGCCATTGTCCTCAATTGCAAAAGTTGGCAATTAGAGTCCTCAACCAAACTTGTAGTGCTTCAGGTTGTGAGCACAGTTGGTCTGTTTTTGAGCGCATACACACGAAAAAGAGAACCTGTTTGGAACAAAAACGGTTAAATGATCTTGTCTTTGTGCAATACAACCTTCGAGTAAGGTGGAACCAAATGATGAACAAAACACCTGATCTAGATCCCATTGTGTTGGACGATATTGGTCCAACATCAGAATGGGTGGATGAAATTGAAGATCCAATGTTTGAGGCTGATTTTGATATTGACATGGCATTAGCTGGGGATGAAGTAGATTTGGTGGCACCATTAGAACCAGGATTAGTAGCCGCAACAAGGAAATGCAAACAATCAATGAAAGGCACTAGTCGTGCAACTCGACCAACTCGTGCTTCCATTAGGTCCACTTGTGTTGTTATTGGTAGCAGTGCTACTAAGTTTGCCGATGAGGCTGAGGCATCCTCAGACTTTGAACCAGATGATGTCTATGTAGCTCTTGATGATTACCATGTGTCTAGTAGTAGTGATGAATTTGATGATTGATCATGTGTAGAGTCTACACTTGTATTCTTGTAGTAGGCCAATGGCCTCATAACTTGTATCATTGTTTTTGTCCTTTATAGGTCATTTAGAGCCTCATTGCTTATGTATTTTGTCGATGATATGTATTGCACTCAATGCCATTTTCATATATTCACCTTTACATGGTATATAAATGAGCAATATTTGCATATTTTGTCTCTATTGGCTTGGAATCATGGTTTTAAATCTTAAAAGTAGTTTTTTTTTCATTAAAAAATAATTATTTAATGTATTTATTTAAAAACCGGTTCATTGAGATCCGACTATTCCTAGTTTGACCGGTTCCAGTTTGAAACCCACTTTATTAGGTGGATCGGTCCGGTCACTGGTTCTGGTTTTTAATACTATGACGCTGAAGCAATCAAGAACAAGGGTCGACAAAGGACTGTAACACCACCAAGGAAGAACGAATGCAGAAGATCATCCAGACAAGATAACTCATCTGGGTATGCTAATTTTTTTAATGGTTATTGCTTTTCATTTACTAACTTTGGACATATGGCTAGGAATTGTAAAGCTTATGACAAGTACAATTATCAAAGGCATTATCAAAACCCTAGAAGTAGGGTTGTAGGAACACAAGACAAAATACATGATGACTTTGACAACAAAAAGTATATCTCATTTGTCCAATCATTCAAGCCCAACATTGAATGTTACAAATACCATAACTATGGGTACATAGCTCGTGATTGTAGAAACAAGATGTAATCTTCTATGAATTATAACCCTAACATCAGGTACATGAAAATCTGGAGAAGAAAAAAGATGCAAGAAGACCAAGCAAATGAGAAATTCTCAACGGTCGTGCTTTCAGGTTTTGTAAAGGCAAAAGTGCATGATGAATCTCTGATGGAACATGTTGAAGTTCAGGATGATTTGGCTGAAGAGCTGGTTCACACATTATTTTGAAGATTCAACATGTTGACTCCTTGTTTACTTTGAAGATTTTGCCATTCTTTGAGCATGTTTATTTCAGCTAGAGTTGTGTCAAGTTCTTTTTGCTTTTGAATAACTTCTGCGTCATAGTCTTGAACCCAGCTTTTCAAAATTTCTTCTCCCTTTCTGCCTCCTCCACTTGAAGTCGTAAGAGGGCAACTTATTCTTCGAGTATATGATTTTCCTTCCTTGTTCTTATGTGCACTTCTCCTCCTTTTTCATGATCATGATCATCATCTTCATCTTCATTTGCATGCTTCTTTAAGTAAAGATTTTAAAGCTTCTCTGAAAGCTTTTTGATTGATGAGCATTGATCCACTTTAGGTTTCACAGAATTTGGCGGAGCGCTCAGAATGACATTCATTTCTTTCGTATTGTACCTTCTTGATTTATTTGTAGATGCGTTTCTAGAAATAGCATAATCCCATACATAATATCCAAGAGTCTTCAAATAGACTTCCATTATGGATTCCCAAATATCATATTCTGTTCAATCGAACAAAGGAGCTGGACCAACCTGTTTCCCTTCATCAACTGTAACATATTATGAAACTAGTGCAATGCGGGAGACTTGCTTTGATCGTTTGGATGCATGCTTCCTTGTCTTTCCCATCTTTGTTCTCCTGAGATCCGCCTCCCATTTGTTAGGCTACAACTAAAGGAACTTGCTTTGATACCAATTGTTGGAATATTCACCAATATTGAGAGACAGGTGAATAAATATTGGCCACTTTTTACCATTTTTAAACATATCATGTAAACATTAACAATTAACAACACCGTTCAACAAAACATAACATCATACATACTACATAGTACACGATATTTTACGTGGAAATCCAAACGGGAGAAAACCACATAACACTTTTAATATGTTTCTCAAAGATTACATCAATAGGAAGCACCAACTTTCAAGATTCTGCAGCAATGCTTTGAAGGAGACACCGACCACCTGGTTTTATCAGCTCCGACTGAAAGGATGCACCAACACTCTGCAAGCAGCTTTATTTGTTGATGAAGTGATGTCATTATCCATTGTTAAGTAGTTAATGTGATTTAAATTAAAAAATAGATTATAAATTATAAGTTGACATCATGAAATGAATGCAAGTTAATTAAAAGACATTTTTTAATTAAAATGTCTTAATGGTATAGTTCCAATTTGATATCCTAGATTAATAGGTGTTGAGTATTTACCATCAAAGTTATGTATTTTTTTGTCCAAAAGCCTTTTGAAAGTGTAGTTGAAAAGTTGAAAGCTTGTAACTATTGAGATATTCCTTTGGGAAAGACACCACATTATTATGCTCATGAACACCATCGATGGCTTATAAATGTACTTTTTTTTAATCTGAAGAAATTGCACTTGGAGCACCTCTCAGGCATACATAGTCCTGCCCAGGATTGGACCACAAGACTTGTGGGGACCAAACCTCCCCACTTGACCAATGGGCCACATCCTCGAGACTGGCTTATAAATGTGTACTTGCAGGGTGTTGCAGCAACTAACCTTGGGATATTATGCTTGGTTTATATATATATAGAGAGAGAGAGAGAATGTTTTCCTGACTAGAATTGCTGCTGACAATTACCTTTTGAATTGTGTCAATTGGATTTTAAAACTACGTTGGTTTAATATTAATGAATTTTATGCAAATCATAAGTTGGTAAAATTTTAGTCTGATGTATGAATTTAATCGTTTGCATGGATTATGCATTTCAGAGCCGTGACGGGAAATATGACCAATCGATTTCAAATAACATACTGGATTGATATCCTTCCTGTTTTTCACATTATTGAAAGCCTATGAAATAAATTCATTTCGAATATCTATCAAAACATTAGAAATTGAACAGACTTGATCATAAGCTGTAACTTAGAATCGATGATTTGATATGAAAAGAAACTCTAATTTCATTTTTTGCATGACATGTTTTCGTTTCAATTCTTCTGGTTCTAATCTCAGTAAAGTTTCAATCTCTTGAATTGGAAAAATTAAGGACATAACTTGACTGATAATTGGTAATCCAAACCTGTGAGCTATATTGATACCCTATATATGTGTCCAAGGTTCTGTCCAGAAGTTATCCATGTCTTAATATTGGCAATGCATCGGCCTGCTCATTTCAAACATTTGTTATTTGAGGACTTGTTTGCAGCGTGTTATTTTTGTTTTGGAAGCATTTGTAGGCTGTTATTATAAAATGCTCATGCCTTCAATATAGGATATAGGTTTCTCTATGCCTCTCTGTAGCATGGAAGTGGAGCAAGCTACAACAGAGGATTTGCACGAATTATCCGAGTTTGAGAAAATAAATCCTGGGCAGGTTAGTGTCATAACCATTCTCATGGACTGAAAGTGGTTTTATTTCTTTAATTATTAAAATATCTCCGACCACAAATTTTCTGTTCTAGCTTTATAAGGAATTACCGTATCTATGGAGAATTCTATACGAAGTCATTCAAGTTGAATTGGTCTTAAACACGCGTATGCAGACTCGAGTTATTGACTCCATGCCTGATATTGACAATACTTCTCAATCACTTTTGGCATTTATTGGAAACGAAAATGTACATGGACTCTATGATTTCTTGCTTAATCACAGGCAGGTCTCTTTTTTCATTTGCTCTTGCATGTGGGTTTCCTACTTCCTGTCTTGAAACATAATCAAACTCATATGAGTGAATTTGATCCCATTCACAAATGTTCACAGGTCATTTCTCAGCTCAGTAGCTTGTGTTGATGTTCCATTATTATGTTCGCCAGTGCCATTTCAGAATGCATCACTTCATGTGCCAGAAGTGAGTAATCGTACCTGTTACTTCAAGATTACAATTTAGGACTGTGTTTACTAAATAGCTTTGACTGAAACCGCATGCCTGTATTTAACTTTGATCTTTCACAGGTTAGCTGCAAACAAATGAAGCGAGCAGAAGCAGTGTGTAAACCTTCCATAAAACCTGTTGAACAAACACTTGATTCTGCTGAGAAATGCTCTTCTGTAGGATCCACAAATGTTTCGTATGCTGTTGAGATTAAAGAGGGATTTCTTCCCCCCTGGGTTATTAGCGGAATTTGTGCAGCAATTGGGGCAAATGAGGAAAATTTTGAGGCAAGGTGAGCATACTGGATTTGTTCTCTGGAATTTAGAAGATGCCCTGTCTTGTTTAGCTTACGCATAGTTGCTTTTATCTAGATTTCTAGTGAATATATGCCATTGCTTAAAGGTTTGGAATTGTGAACAAAATATTGCTGGTAATTGGCTGGGAAATTGGAAGAAAAGGGAAAAACTTAGAAAGCTTCGAAACCACAAATAATTTCATTTTTTCATTTATATATATATATATATATATATATATATATTAACACCAATTGGAGTACAAGTTTTCCCTCTCAAACCATGCTGGCAGTTTTCTCTCCCAAAATCATAGACAACCGAAAAAATGAAAAATGAACCTGTGGAAGTCAACCTTATAGCCATGTTTTTTATGCACAGCCATGGTTCTTTCTAAAATTTATGTTTTTCTGCCAAAACAAAATGCCCCTTGTACAAAAATAAAATTGTCAGGCTTTTTGTAGGTGATTAATAGGCTAAGGTGAACAGTTTGGCTTTTTTTGCTGTTATTTTCCACCTTCTGTACCTCATCCGTACTATTATCTGATATCTCTGTCTTTTATTTATTTATTATTATTACGCTTTGAAGGTTGTTCTTTATTAAATGGGCATTAAAATGCAACATCACTTGGGTGGTGTGTGTAAACAGCAGCATCAAGTGCTTTCCTAATTCGTTTCTGTTATGATAAAGATGGACATTCCTTTAATGCTGAACTGGTTCTATATTAAACTTACATAATTTTAAGGGAAAGACATAACAAAACAAATGGTCAAACTTTTCCCATTTCCACTAGTTTTGTCTCCCTTGAAGTTGTTTCATCTATACAGGAAGATTTCTCATTGCGATGTAGGTGCTTCACTCTGACTTGCAGTGGATTTACCTTACAGCGCCAGAGGTGAGGATCTTAGATATGGTCTCTTTTCAAATCCTTGTTGCTAGTCGAATACCTCATGCTTTAGTGAAATCCCTCCATTTTAGTTGAATATTTTTCTGATTAGTTCTTCTTGAATTCTCTTGGGATCTTCCTTCTGCTGTTCTAATGTTTTATTACTCTGCTTCATAACCTTGGTGTTAAAATTGGCAACTAGGGCCTAATTCCCCATTGGGACATTTCATATGATGCAGATGATATTTTTATTGGATTCCTCTTTTCGGGAGGTCTAAGATTGATCTAAAGATTATCTCATTCCAACAAGCAGAAGTATGATTTTGAATTTATTTTCACACGTGCAAATTGTCAAGGTTGGCCTCAGTCAAATGTAGCCTCATGGAGCCCAATGGATGTGTCTCTTCACCCAAAACGAAGTGTATAAATAAGAGTGACCTCGCTCCTCATTTGGACATCATTCACTCACACATTCTTCTCTCTCCACTTCAGGTTGGTTCGTACAGCTTGGGTTTTCTCTCTCTCTCTCTCTCTCTCTCAGACGTGTAGCAAAGGAGGCCGAAAATTTCAGAGACTAATTGCAGGCCGAATTTCCAGATTGCAGACCAGCATTGACCAAGGCTGTTTGACCGATTTTGACTGTGTTTTCTTGGGCATAATTTCAATTTTTGCAGGCCTTACTTGCTGGCACAGAAATCGAGGCATTCAACTGAGTTTGACCTGCGTTGACTGCAGGCTTGACTGAAGTTTGACCAGTGTTTCACGGACTGTTTTGGGTTGACTTTGACCCTTCTTGGAGGCCGAGTTGACTGACTTTGACTGAGCTGTATAAGGGATGATTTGTTGCTGATTTGACCAGCGCTGACTTTCTTTTGAGGGCTACAGCTTGATCGTAGTTGACTTCTGTTTTGACAGGGCTGATTTGACTGTGTTTTGGGCAAGTGAATCTGATCTATGTACTCTCTCTATCTGCTGAACTATTGAATAATAATAAGAAGAATTGATCAAAGGGTTTTCCCCACATTGGGGTTTTTCTCTGACATCCACCAAATATTGTGCCCTCTTGTCTTGGCTCGTCTTTTGCATTTTGTTATATGTTCTATCTGTATTTACTGCCAATGTGATTAATGGTTAATGTGATTGCTACCGGAAATAATTGAAAATTGCTATTGGGCTGCTAAGGAATATTGAAGTAAATTGTGCCAAGCATAGAACATACCATTGTTAACTAAAATTAACACTTGGTGACAAGGAGAGACAGCTTGAAAAAGGACCATCAAAAGGAGTATGAAGAAAGGTCAAGACATCAAAGAGGACATCGTACCATCAAGAAGGGATACACAAGTGCCAAATACGAGGAAATCATCAAGAAGGACTAACTCACTCATCATCTTGAAGGAAGGAACTAGGAGTACCTCAAAACCCTAGCTCATTCAGGAAAGTTTCTGCACTCAAAGCATCCTTGGAAAGATCAAACATTGTTATCACAAGGAAAACAAAGACCTCAAGGACCCTTCCTCCACTCAAAAAAGGACTACACATTTGAAGCATCTTAAAGTCTCAATTTCAAGGAAGCAAGAAGAGGTTACGATCATCATCAAAGGAATCGAGGTGTTCTCCCTCTATTTGAATCAAGAATCTCATCACAAGCATATTTGAAGAAAGACAAGTTAGCCTACCTGGAAGGACAAGACGACCTACTAAGGGACTGAAGGAAGCCTATATAAAGGAGCACTTTGCCTCATTCAGGGAAGCATCCAAGCAACCCACAAAAGTTCGATCAAGTGATGAAAAGAATACCTAAATCAACAAAGAAGAACAAGATTCTAAGGAGAAGAAAATAGAGTTTTGGGGACTATTTTTGGGCCATTATTCTCACATGTGCGAAGGAAATTTATGGCACATTAATATTGTAGCAAGTTCAGATTGCAATATCAAAAGGAGCTGAGTCTTGGGTCAAAAAGAACTGCCTTTGCAAGCCGATTTCCCAAGGAGAAGGAATAATCTCACGCAAAGGAAGAAGGGTAAAATCACCATATTCTCCCACACGTGCAAAAAACTAGTGTTTCTGTAACGGCTGAAATTGCAGTGAGAAATTGCAAGGCTGAAAAAGAGGTCAAAGGAGAAGATGTCATTGTTGGAGAGCTAGTTTGACTTGGATTGAGAAAGTCCTTCAAAAAGAAGATTTGACTTGGTTTTGGAGGGGTCTTGGTCAAGGGTCATAGGTCTTGGAATTCGTCAATCGAAGTTCTATAAGAAGAGAAGAGTTCTTGTGTGTTTTCCTCTCAAGTGGAGAGGTTTTGGCCCTGATTGATCACCTATATCTTGTGTTCTTTTTTCTCATTGTTCTTTATTGTTTTGGTAGTTGTTTGATGATAACCACACCAATAATAAACAAGTGAAAGAAGAAGCTAATCAAGTAAAGTAAAAACAGACCACAAGCAATTATCAATTTACGAGAAATCACCTAATCCAGCTGCCCTAGTTGAAGAGGAAATTCCTTGAGGATGTGTTATTCCAAGACAGGAATGGTCCTAAAAGGACATACCTTATGAACATCCAGACGGGGTATGTGCCTTGAGAGACAATGATGAAAGGTGTCTATTAGTCATTGTCTCACCAACATTGTGCTTTGATCTTGTGGAGAGATAGCGTTGTTAGTCAAGGCCTTGCTATATGACAATGTTGGTTGATATGATGAGATGCATACATATAAGTTGATAAAATAGCTTATGAGATGGCTTACCAATCCAACTCTTCTTATGAGAATTCTTCAATATGAGAATGTCCAAGTACCATGTATGGATTATCAATACCTCTCTAGTTAAGAGGGAGTGCTGAAATATGTAACTAGGTTCGGTCTTCATAATGTCTATTGTAATCATGAATTTATGTATTTGATATTAAAGAGAAAATAAATTTATTATTGTCATTCATGAGGCATGGTTTTCATACTCAAAATAAATTTATTTATAGGTCAAGCACCCACTGAGTGCTTCTAGGTTTGTCATAGAATTATGAAGTCAAAAGAGTCATTGTCATACATGTAAGACCCCTTTGGGTATGTTGTATCTTGGAAAGAAAATTTTTGTATCGTCAAAAGTGTTAATCCAAGTTGTCGTTGATGGCAACAGGTTGAAAGACTTGATGAAAACATGGAAGATATCATTTGAAGTTCTCCTAATGATGCTGCATTGTGACATATTACTGCACTTGCTGGATACTATCATGATGACGCTATGACCCCATGATTAAGAAGCCAAGCAATGGAGAAGGCATTCTGTCCTATATATTTTCTGCACTAAAATTAAGGACAATTACAAAGGAAAAATGAATTTTGGCATCTTGGAGGCAGCCAATCACAATGGGACTTAGACCATCTTAAAGAGGATTCCTTCCTCTTTCCAACGAGCCCTCATATGCCCCAAACCTCCTCGTGGTTAGAAAGATATTGTTTTTTGAAGTTGTGTAATAATTATATTTTTTTTGAGCCGACTTGTCCTAGCTCCTTCATGTCGGCCTACATCTAGAAAGACGTGTCGATTCTTCTAACGTCAAACCTGTATAAGTATGACGTCCCATCACTTCATTTTATTATCAAGTTTTCGGTGAAGATAAGAAGAGGACATCAGAGCACACGAAAAGGGTTCACATCTTGTGAACTAAAGAAGGCAGATAGAACCGAGTTAAAGATCCATTTTTTTGGGTATGCTTCTGTAACAGCAATTGCACCCTTGCACTTGTTTACATGGTTTAATAAGACAAGCATATCAGAGACAGTTTTTGTGATAAAAGAACTCAAAATCTCTTCAATAGAAACGGTATAAGGATCCCTCTTCATATACATCAACTTATGAACCGAACTACTAAGGCATATTAAAGTCCGAGCCCCCTTCTGAAATTTCCATCATTGTAATACACCGAGACAGTAGTGGCTCCGAGATCATGACAATATGGTAGCATTGAGACTGTGATACTGTCTTGACTTTGTGACTGTAATAGCATAACATCGAGTCCATGTATCTCTGTTCTGTATTGCGGCCCTAATCTGTGGAGACAATTTGTTGCATAAACCTTGTAAGCAGTGCTTAATTCTTGCCTTCAACAGGTGCAGGCTATCACTCATTTTCAGACCTAGACACAAATCATAAGCAACATAATGAAACCGTAAAAACACTCGCCATCACAAACACACACATGGTGTACCTATATCCCCTTATTCAATTTCGGGCGGATCTAGGACATAAGTACCAAAAAATATATCTTTATTAATTACTGGAGTACATCATCTTTCAGCATTTGAGGCAATTATAATGCCAAGTTCTAGCTTCAAAGTTAACTTCAATATTTGCTTTACTTATCTTTCACCTCAACCGTCACTTTGCTCACTTGGCTCACTTAACATTGTGACTGCTCAATTGCAACTTTAATTTTGACTTGACTTTGAAATGGACTTGATTGACCTTGACTCTTTACAAGTAATTCTTCAAAAGAAAATCTACCCTCTTTGACTTACAAGACTTTTGACTTTGGATGACTTCAAAAAAAATTGTAAACTTCACTTAATTTTAACATCAACTGCCAAAAGATTTTTCAAATCCCACACCTTATCACTCCAAACCTTCACAAATATTACAAAAATTTAATATACCTTATCACTCCAAAATCACTTATCCTTATTACAATCTTTGCCCTTATAACTCCCAAAAAATAAAATAAAAATATTCCATCCACTCCTTATCTCTCCCAACAATCACAAATAATTAAAAATACACCTTTTTCAAATCACTTACATCTCCTTTTAAACTTCCAAAAAAACAATTTTATGAAATAAAAAAACCACACCTTATCTCTTATCCCTCCAAATTACATAACCCAACTCATCTCTAAAAAATCAAATCACTCTTTAAAACTTTATTTGATCAAATCAAATCACTCATTATTAAAAACTTAAAGTCACTTAAAAGTCACGTGTCTCTTTCTTGTTTTAATTTTCAAATCACTTTCTAAAAGTGATTTATAAAAAGTGACTTTAAGATTTTATTTAAAAAATATTTAATGAATGGAGATGAGGAATGTCGTTGACCTATGAGTGGAGACAAAGTTTCATTTTACAACATGGGATTCCTTTGCGGCCTGCGTCTAATTCCTTCAAAGTGTTGGATCGTTAGCGAAGGCTCCTCCACGGTGGCCACTTTGCAACATTTACTCTTTAATATACGATGCTCCCAAAGCTGATTTTGGACGTTGTTGGGTTCTAACGTTGCTAGCTCCACTCTGTTGGCTCCACACGTGTTGTCTCAACGCACCAGACAAATATATAATGCAGCAATAGGCACCACGCAGCCAACGCAACACAACCCAACAGTCCTTCAACGCTGCTAAATCATTGGATCACAGTCCTTATTCACGCACGCCACGGTTTTCTGCTACAAATATGCACTTCAACTTATAATGATAATGATTTACAAGAGTGGGATTCGGCAAATTTATTTCAAACACCAAATATACAGAGGTAGGAGTTTTGTTTTCCCAGAGCTACAGTGGGGTCAATATGTTAGGTGGTTTAGCAACGACGTTGGATGTCATTACTGGAGTATCCTCGTTTCCTCTAGCTCTGTCCGCATCTCAACCTACTACCTTCAACTCTCCTCCAATTGCTCCAGGAGTCGTCATGAACTCGGCCTAGAATGATACTATGCCTTCGGTTTTGGCCCTATGAACAATAGCAATGGTCAACGTCCAAATAAGTAACATATAATACTAAACTCATGCCCTTTGAAGGGTATAGTCAATCTCAATGCAACTGAGTATTATTTGCCTCGCAAACAATAATGAAATGTGTCCCACTATAGTAGAAATTTAGGCCAGGGAGAAGGTAACTCGATCAAAAAACTAGATGGAGGGACCGTTGTCCAACACTGTTGAAACCGCAATTTCTTTCGCTCTAGCAAGAAATCACCGTCACGCTCCACACGTTGCAGCAATTTCACGCACCTCTGTTTCATATTTACACAGAACATTGTTCCACGTGCACTATGCCCTAATTTCACGCTCCTAGATATACAGGTAGACCACTGACGTTGATAAAAACTCCACCATAAACAACTCTCTTCACCACAGCTCTGCAATTTCCAAATTGTCATAACGATCAATAAAAAATGAAAAATGTGAGGGACAAATTCTTATAAAATTCGTTCCAATGTGAAGATATATACACAGGGAATAAGCTTGTAAGCCTGTGGTAGCTTAGTGCTCAGGTCATGTTTCCACTGGTGCACTTGATGATATAATGCGTGCAACAGATATGGCATACAAAGCGCTGTAGGCTTGTGGTGGCGGGGAATACCAACAAACAACGCAGCAAAATCAAATACCAACAAACGACACAACATACCTCCTTAAGCCGATTGCTGGAATTCGAACACCTTTTGTGAAAATCATCACATCGGATGTGTTAATGTGTGCTTGGTGCAATGCCTTCTTGCTTGCTCTCAATCTTCAACACAGATCTTAGGTTGGCACAAATCAGAAGCTCTCTACATCCTCCATGCGCTCCAATTCAACCACTGCGCTAACATTGCAGATATTCTAGTGATTATATTATTAGGCGAACACAAGTTCTCCACCTTTAGGGCCAACCAATCATAGAATGCTCTGATACCACATGTTGAATAATCACACACCATTAACGCACATAAAAACACACAGATTTATACCCAAACACAGTCATGGTGGAAAAGGCTTCAGCCTCACGACTTCCTCACATATTTTCTCATTATTAAAAGAATGTAATATTACAATTAAATAGATGAGGATACTGTGTCTCAAGATAGTGCGTTCTAACTTGGACACTTTGGTTGAGACAATTTCTCAACCATACACACACCAATCTAGGAGCTACCTAAACTAACTCCTAACTTAGAGGAACAACCCAATCTAGAGAGTTAGGCATAAATTCCTAACTTTTAATATTTAATTTATTAATTTATTTTGGATTTATAATTGTTTATGAGAGAGGCTAACAATGACCCTTGACCAAGACTCCTCCAAGACTTAGTCAAACCTTCCTTCTTCTTGCCAAGTCAAACCAAGTCAACCTTGCCTTGATGTTGTTGCGATTTATTCTTCAACCTCAACTTCGGAATTGCAACCTTAGACTGCAATTTGGACTTGCAATTTTTGGCCCCCCCTGTAGAAACCCTAGGTGGCACGTGTGAGAGAATTATGGATATTTTCTTCTCTTCTTTCCTTTGCTTGGGTAGTAGCTTCTTCTCCACCAACTCGGCTTGCAAAATAGTCCCCTTTTGACTTGTTCTCAACCTAATATTGTGTATGTAATGACTCAGTTTCTACTGCAACATGTAGCACCCAAACTTCTTTACACGTGTGAGGAATTTTAGCCCAAAACAATCTTCACAAATTCAGATTCTTCCTTTTGAAGTCTTCCCTTCCTCCGCTAACATTTTAGGTCACTTCTCCTTGTCTTGATCGTGCTTGATGATGCTTGGATAAATGCCCTTTGAATGAGGCCGAATCCTCCTATATATAGGCTTCCTTGAGTGCCCTAATAGGCCCACTTGTCCTTCTAGGTAGGCCGACTTGCTCCTTTTGAAGGCTGACTTGTTTGTAGCACTATGACAAGGTCTTGGAGGGTCTTTGACTCTATTTTGACTCAAATAAAAATTTCTTTACAATATGTGATATGCCTAAACGGGTCTTCCATACATGACAATGACTCATTCCACTTGTAGACTCAATGACAAGCCCTAGAAGCACTCAATGGGTGCTTGACCTAAAAATAAATTTCCCTTAAGCATGAAACCAATGTCTCCAGAACGATAATAACAAATGTATTTTTCTCTTTACAACAAATGCATAAAATCATGATTACATTTGCCATTATGAAGACTGAGTTACATATTTCAGCAATTTCTAGTTGAATCTTTCATGCTTTAGTAAAATCCCTCATGTTAGTTGAATACTTTCTGATTAGCTCTTCTTGAATTCTCTTGGGATCTTCCTTCTGTTGTTGTAACGTTTTATTACAGTGCTTCATTGTGAAAATTCCAAGATCTAGATCTAGAATCCCTATTGCAACAAACTGAACTACTTGTCGTACTTGTTGGACATTGGATAAACCAACACTCCCCGTGTGTTTTGTGAGATGGATTGACTGCCTCTCATGGATCCTTATCTCTGGCGATGCGATCGATGACTAACACCTGCGGGTTTTGGTCTAACGACAATTGTGATTCCCAACAATTGGAATCAGAGCGTAGGTTGAGTTCGATACACACTCGGCTCGCGTTTGGGGGGAGATTGTTGGACATTGGATAAACCAACGCTCCCTGTGTGTCTCGTGACATGGACTGACCGCCACTCATGGATCCTTATCTCTAGCGATGCTATGGTTGACTAACACCTGCGGGTTTTGGTCTAACGACAATCTTGATTCCCTAACACTATTTGTAAATTATATTTAACAAGATATTTGCAGATTATTTCTGAAAATATCAAAGAAGTTACTGAAGCAACCTTCACTTAATTAAATTACATGTCAAAACAAAAATTTGAGCAAGAGAAATAACCCACACACACACGACACAATTATTTTTGTACAAACGTCCTCGGAAAAACCCAATGCCGGAAAACCAGTGCAACAGATCTAAGCTTTTTATTATTAAGCAACAATTTTTCTGGATACAACTCTGAATGTCTCTCGGAATGATTTAGTTACAGAGAAATACTGACAGAGAAAAATATAGTGAGTATACCTCACTCTGCAAGTCCCAGCTGATCCGGTAGCTGAACTGATGAAACCCCAGCTCCCATTGCGCTGCCTCTGTGTAATAGCTGCGTAGCACTGTATGGGGTCAGATCTGGAACTTCATCACCTCTTCTGCGTGATCTTTCGGCCCTTCCGGAAAATTGATCCAACCCTCTCGACTCAGATATAGACTTCCCTAGCTAAAACTCGAACTTTTTGCTGATAAACTGTGTTGCCTATGCGTGGGGCCTGCGTGGCCCTGTGTCATCCCTTCTGGGTGCTGCGTCACTCACTTTGGGCTCTGCGAAGCCTCCTCTTCGTCTTTCTCTGTTGATGATCCTTGGCCCTGGAAAAGGTCCTCTTGCTAAAACTGTCTCTGCCCCTAAACTGCGCTGAAGAATCACTCAGATTTGATTTTCATCTTAAGCGGATTATCAATATCTAGATCCTCTCGGTGTGTCTTACAAATGACCCTCAAGCCTTCCTTTATAGTCTTCTTGTTGAGACTTCAACGATCAAGATTAGATCTCCAATCAATGACTAAGATTATATTAGACTTGATCTGCTTTTTCTAGAAGTTTCAACCACAGTTTACATTAATACTCATTAATTATTTTAATTTCTTAAGTTAGACTTAGGGTCCTTATTAAAAAAAATTAATTTTTCATATAAAACTTTTTTTGGGTGGAATTTCCCAAAACAATTTCTGGGTTATCTGTAATGCATGTTTCTAAGCCTCTCCACAGAGTTTGAGACTTAGAGCACATTCGATGCTACCACAAATCAACACTCCTTAGCGAGGAATGTGCTCTAACAAATATGCCCTGCTGCACATTGCTATGACTTTGAAGCATCTCCCTCTGTGTTGATGATGTTTGACATGCTGCCCATCAATCACTGCGCTGTTGCTGGAGTATACTGTTGCTGACTCTGCCACGATCAACATTGCATCCGTACTGTGCTACATCTGCTGCTAGCATTGCCGCTGCTAACTCTGCACTGCAACTCAGCTGCTGAGAGAAGCAACTGAAAAACACCCATGAATTTGAACAAGTGTTTAGGATGCATCTTGACGCTTAAACACTGATTGCTGCTAGTCCCACGCTGTCCCTCTGAAGCACCGCGTTGCTGCTGCTCAGCACTGCGTCCCTCTACACTGATGCAACTCTGCTTTGCGCTACTTAGATTTTAGCGCTGCTAACTACTGCATCTGTCGTTTTTGCAGTCCTTTGCACCAACTGAAAACTCCTCCAACCTGCTACTGTTGATCTTGGGCACTCGTAGCAAGGTATTATCCGAGAGGTGGGCTCCTCAAGGATCATGCCCAACTGAAGTTATTGCAAACTTACAACTCAATATCGCCCCATCTTCCTCCTGGAGATGCGTGGGCACTCATGGCGTAGTCATCTTCATTGATCTTAGGGGTCGCAACCTTCATATCGTGCTTCTTGTCCTTGTCCTTTTGCTTCAAAGGAGACTGGGAAGCGTAGACAAAGTGTGAAATTTTCACTATGAAAAGTATTAGTGCAGTAATTGATTTATTTCGCCTACTTATTTGATAAGTTATTTATAGATGCTTTAGTAAATTTTGAAATAACGCATATAGCACAATAGAAACAACCACATGAACACAATTATTTTTGGACAATTGTCCCCAGAAAAACCCAATGTGGGAAAATCGGTGCAACATATGAGGATTTGTATTTATCTTCAGCAGTGAAAAGATCATTTACAGAAGTCCTGACGAGCATAATATAACATCATATACTTGATGTGAATTTTCCGGACAATCTAGAAGAATTCTCGACACACGGGATGACCTCTTGCACCCTCTACGTCAATCTGCGTAGGCCCTTTGCATAGTCCCTGCTTGGACCGCGTAAGCCTGCGTGGAGGGCTAGTGTTGCTACTTAGCGTTGCCTTCCTTATGTCCTTCTGCCTTTCTTCTTCTCCGTCTCTGCTAACTTCGCCCTCCTCCTCTCTCTGCAACCCTGCCTCTACAGACTCACACACTGAAATAGAATTCTCTTGCTTCATAATCGTTTTCCTTCGGGTACTAAGAATGTGCCCGACTTGATTTCCAAATGACACTCAAGCCTTCTCTTATAGTCTTCTCGCTGATGAGTCAACAACCCACATTATATCCTTAATCAATGGCTCAGATTAAAAGATGACTTGATCTTCGTTTTCTAGAAGATTCACACTCTGCTTTATTAATAACCTTTAATTATTTATTTCCCTAAGTTTAGACTTAGGGATCACATTAAAATTATTAATTATTTTAATAAATAAAAATTTGAGTGGAATTTCCACAAACGATTTCTGGGTTCTCTGGAATACTGTTGTCCAAGCCTCTCCCCAAAATTTGAGACTTGGAACACTTTCCGATGCTATATAAAAGCAACACGAAGTTCACCACACTTGAAGCACTTGATCTTCGACATGTCTTTCTTATGTCTCTGCTGCTCCTGTTGCCCTTTGGATGCAATGGCTGCATTTTCTTCCTCCTCGTGCTTCACTTTCGATCCACTGTCGCTGCTACCATAAAGTTTGCTCTTGATCAAGTCTCTCCTTAGCAATTCTTGCTCAAGAGCAACCCGCATCTCTTCCTAGCCTGGCAAGGCTGCTCTACCCAGGATACTATGGACGAACACCCGCCAATATTTGGTGACTGTGTTAAGAGCCAGTTTCACCATCGCTGTAGGAGAAGGGGTGGGCCCCATGACTGCAAGTTGGTCATGGATTTCCTGAAGCCTAGTCAAGAACAGAACAATGCGCTCCCCTTGTTGCCTCTGCGCCATCCTCAGTTGTTGCTCAAGGTACATCTTTCGTTGCTCGGAAGATCCTTCATATAGCGTGGCCAAGGCTTCCCACATCTGTCTGGGAGTATCTTTGCCAGCTATATGGGACACTATGTGATCTTTGACTCCATTCCTGTGCAACCTTTTTGCCTTTGCCATATCATCCTTGTACTGCTTCAACTGATCTAGATCTGTAGGGACAACTACCGTGTTCGTCACGAAGAGCTTGAGCTCATATTCATCTAGAAGACAAGCGATTCTTGCCTTCGAGATCACGTAGATGGAGGCTCCCTCCAATCGGTCATGCTCTCTAAGTCTGTGAGCTACCATGGTTGTCAAAAATGTCGAATCTGCTCCTCTTCTTCCCCCTTTGCACAACACTAGACAAGATTACGCACTCCTTGTGGAGCTCGTAGTTCAGCTGCCTGAATATGTTTCTCAGATCTTGGAAAAACTAGAATTTCTCGGTTAGGAACTTCCCGAGGAAGAAAATTCCCTCATTGTGTTGCTTCTTTCTCTTCTGACACTTTTTGCCCTGCAAAAGCAAGATTTGCCTGCAGAAACTTCATCCCACTAGCTCTGCGCTGCTCCCTCTGGCACGGTAAAAGTTTGATCTGGAAGTCTTACCTCTCTGTCGACTCACTCAGAGAGAGACCTTCTTGGAAATTTCAACCCTGCTAGCCTAGACTGCGCAATCCCTCTAGGGATTCGAATTGCTTCTTTCCGCAACTCTTCGGCCTCTGAATCAGTGTTGGATCTGCTCTTCTTGTTTCACAATCAACCTCGCTTTGATACCATGTGAAAAATTCCAAGATCTAGATCTGGAATTCCTACTGCAACAAACAGAACCACTTCTCCTACTTGTAAATTAGATTTAACAAGCTATTTGCAGATTACTTCTGAAAATATCAAAGCAGTTACTGAAGCAACCTTCCCTTAATTAAATTACACGTGAAAACATAATTATGAGCAAGAGAAATAACACACACAGGACACCATTATTTTTGGACACATGTTCCCCGAAAAACCCAATGTGGGAAAACCAGTGTAGCAGATTTGAGGGCTTTATTATTAAGCAACCGTTATTTTGGATACAACTTTGAATGTCTCTCAGGACGATTTAGTTACAAAGAAATATTGACAAAAAAATATAGTGAGTATACCTCACTCTACAAGTCCCGGTTGATCCGGTAGTTGAATTGACGAAACCCCAGCTTCCTCTGCGCTGCCTCTGTGCAGTAGCTGCGTAGTCCTACGTGGGGTCAGATCGGAAACTGCGCACCTCTTCTGCATGATCTTTCACCTCTTCTGAAAATCGATCCAGTCCTCTCGGCTCAGATCTAGATTTGCCCAGTTGAAACTTGAACTTTTTGCTGAGAAACTGCGCTGCCTCTACATGGGGCCTGCGTGGCCCTACGTCACCCCTTCTGGGTGCCGGGTCACTCACTCCTGGTTTTGCTCAGCCTCCTCTTCGTCTTTCTTTGCCTCTTTGCCGATGATACTTGGCCCCGGAGAAGATCCTCCTGCGAAAACCGTCTCTGCCCCTCAACTGCGCTGAAGAATCACTTAGATCTAATTTTCGTCTTGAGCACTGGTCACTTAAGAAATAACAAACTCTAGATCCTCTCGGCGTGTCTTACAAATAACCCTCAAGCCTTCCTTTATAGTCTTGTTGAGACTCCAACGACCAAGATTAGATCTCCAATCAACAACTAAGATTATATTAGACTTGATCTGCTTTTTCTAGAAGTTTCACCCACAGTTTACATTAACACTCATTAATTATTTTAATTTCCTAAGTTAGACTTAAGGTCCTTATTTAAAATAATTAATTTTTCTTATATAACTGTTTCTGGGTGGAATTTCCCAAAACAATTTCTGGGTTATCTGTAATGCATGTGTCTATGCCTCTCCTCAAATTTTGAGACTTAGAGCACATTCGATGCTACCACAAATCAACATTCATAACCTTGGTCTTTTTGACTTGTGCTACTAATATTTGACCACGGTCGTTTATATGAGAAATTTGCTTGTTCATTTATGTTAATTCCTTGTAAAACATATCTTTGAGGCCTTCATATTTTTATTGTGTCACTTTCTTACTTTGTTTAAGTTTTGCTGTTTTGTCCTCTAAATTATTTATATGTGAGTTCCCTTGCTATTCAATTGCAATTTTTGAGTACATTGGGTTGTGCCTTGTAGGCGTGGTGTTTGGTGATTGAATTGCAAGTTGAAATCCTTTTTTTTTTGGATTCTTGAGCTACAGTTTCTTTCATGTCACTTTCTGTTTCTTGTGTTATGTAATTATTTTTATTTTTGGGAATAAATTTCATCTGCATTTTGCCATAATCATATCTAATTGTTTTCATATTTTCATCTATACTTACATGATTGCTGAAACTTTAATATTGTGTGTGTGTAACTTGGAATATATATATATTAGTGTAGCACAACTCTTATAAGACCTGCGGGTCTTGATGTGTTTTATAGCAAGACGAGTCACTCGCATAAAACTCGTTGTTGAAATTTGATGACTAAAAAGTTTCCTGCAATACCAACTTGGTGATTGAATTGCAAGTTGAAATCCTTTTTTTTTTGGATTCTTGAGCTACAGTTTCTTTCATGTCACTTTCTGTTTCTTGTGTTATGTAATTATTTTTATTTTTGGGAATAAATTTCATCTGCATTTTGCCATAATCATATCTAATTGTTTTCATATTTTCATCTATACTTACATGATTGCTGAAACTTTAATATTGTGTGTGTGTAACTTGGAATATATATATATTAGTGTAGCACAACTCTTATAAGACCTGCGGGTCTTGATGTGTTTTATAGCAAGACGAGTCACTCGCATAAAACTCGTTGTTGAAATTTGATGACTAAAAAGTTTCCTGCAATACCAACTTGGTTTTAGTTTCCCCTTATCACTCCCATTCAGTTAAATGCCCTTTCGCATAAACTTACATTCCACATATAGAGTTCTGGAAATGAAAATTTCAAATTATACACATGGGACTGTCAACTCATGCTGAAAATAAATATGGACATAAATAGACCAGCAACACAAAAAAAAGTATACATAGATTTTTGATCAACTTAGACCCGGTCAAAACCCCTTCAATCTTCTACGGGTTAAACTTGTTAGAGAGCTCTTCAAATTTATTTATCTTTCAAGTTCAGGAAAATTTCATTTGTAGACAAAACAAAATAGCAAAATACAACTTAACTCTTTAGCCCAAAACTCCTTGAAAATCATGCTCACTTTGCCTCGATTTTTGTGCCCACTTGAAGCTGAAAATGTACTATACGAACACGAACTGTATTGTACAGATTTCGTACAGACTTCATGGATTTCAGTACCACTGTACATATTGTACAATTTTTTTGTTCAAAAACTTCTCTCGAAATGCGTGCAACGCACATCATTGAATGCTATTCGTACTCTACCTTATGCTGTCTTCTATGCCTTGATTTCCATGCCCAACTTTGCCAAGAAATCACCCCTTCAACTTGCTTCAATAAATTTCTCTTTTAGAACTTTCCTCTGGCCCTTAGCCTCCTTTCTCCAATCTGCTCATGAAGAATAAATGAATACAGTCTCTCTTTTCTTTTCCCCCTTTTGTTTTCCTAAATGACTTTTGGGCAACCCTAAGATCTAATGGCGCAGATTCATTATCTCAAGGGATGAGAATAAATGTGCATTTAATTCTCACCTTCTATTTTTTAGCTCACCTAGTAAATAAAGTACCCACATTGTACTTTATGTCTAAAGTCACTTTTCACTTTATAATTTAACATTGACTTTACCACTTATAAAGTTACTTTCACTATATAAAGTCACACTTAGGAAAAGAATTGTTTTGGACACTTTTCCAAAGTACATTAAAAATCAACACTCGTGGTTTCTACTCGTCCCTGCCAAAACCACATAAAACTCGGCTATAAACATTGAACCCATGAAAAACCGCATAAGAGCCATGGAGACTGTCAAAATTCTATTTTTTTTTGGAGATCATGTGGAGGGAAAAATTTGCCAAGTCTTCTGCGGGTCGTTCTTGAGTCTTATACCGGTTGCCGAGTCAATAGCCAAACGAGTCTTATAGGAATATGAGTTGTGCAACATTGATATATATATATATATATATATATATATATATATATATATATTCTTTTACTTTTGTTATTTTTTGATATTTCAATGGAAGACATTTTAAGCACAATTGAAAAGAGGTTCTGAGTAGTGGCCAGAAGAAGCACCAGGAGGCCATTTTAACCACTGCAAATTCAGCATCCAGATCAGGTCAATTAATGGACAACTCCCTTCCGTTCACCCTCAATGACCAAGCTTATAGTGCTACATATTTGCCATGGAACAAGATTTCTACTTTTGGACATCCCAGATTAAGAATCTGATATGGAAGATGGATCTCTTAGAGAGTAAAAACAAAGAACTCCATTTGCAAGTATTTGACCTCAAACAACTGCTCTCAAAAATGAAAAAAACAGGAAAACATACAGTTGCAACGACTAATTGTTTATTCCCTCACATTCCAACTAGATATCTCAAACATAAAAAATCAGCAAGATGAGATGAGAGCACAACATGCCCTCCTTAAACAGGACACAAAAATCTAGCAGCGAAAACTTAATTCTTGGGTTGAAGTGGTCCAGGCAAGTGAATAACCACACCCACTCGTTCGAGGTCTCCCCCGTGATTGGCATGTATTCAATACCACTATTCTTAATAATAATGCGATTCCTGATTTTGATGAAATATCGACGAGATGCACTCAAGAGGAAACAAGAATGATGGAGTATGCCTTGAATGGTAATGGAAGTGACCCTACTGCCATTGCTGCTCATGCAAAGAAGAAGAACCATAGTGGCCTGAGAAATCAAAACTATGGAAGAGCGGGGCCCAATGGAAGAAAGGGAAGATGTTACACTTGTAACAAAGTCTAGTCACTATGCAAGAGAGTGGCCTAATAGAAGGGACTCTCCCAAGGATGATGACAACAACAACTCGAGAAGGAATGGCAGGAACAACAGGTTCCAAGGAAAAAGGAAGGCTCCCTCTGATCGTAATGGAAATGGGCAACCTTTGGTATGGTGGACTGTAAGTGTGTGTCGACACCGATGGAACTCAACTTTAAGAAGTTGAGTGGAAACCCTGTTGGGCTCGTGCTAGCAAATCCTATCGAGTATCGACAACTCGTAGGGGTCTTGATGTTCTTTGTGAATTCCTGTCCGGACGTATGTTTTCCAAGAGCACTTTGGGTCAACATATGGTTGAACCTCATCACATTCACTGGATTGGTGCCAAGAATCTGTTGAGATATCTTCAAGGCACAATCAACCATGGGCTGAGATACAGTGCTGGGAGTTTGAGACTCCATGGATATACTGATGCCGATTGGGTTGGTAGTGTGGTGGATCTCAAGAGCACATTTGGATGTTTCTTCATCTTGGGTTCTGCTTCGATATCTTGGATGACTAGGAAGTAGAAGTCGGTGGCTTTGAGCATCGCTGAGGCCGAATATATTGCAGTGAGTATGGTTTGTAGGGAAGCTGTTTGGTTGCGAAAGCTCTTTAGTGAGCTGTTCGGGCATGTGCTAGATACCAGCGTTATCCTTTGTGATAACCAGAGTGGGATTCGTCTTTCTGAGAATACCGTGTTCCACGATCAATCGAAGAATATTGATATCAGGTACCACTTTATTCGGGATATGGTACAATGGTTCGCCATAAGGCTTGATCATGTAGGAACTGATGAGCAGGTCGCAGATATTTACAGGAAGCCCTTGGGGAAGGTCAAGTTCCTAATCTTCCGTGAGAAGCTTGGAATCGTGGAAAGGCCCTATTTTGAGGGTCCTGCTTGAGTTGGACTATGAGCTCTGAGAACTCCAGGGGGCTTGGGAATGTTGAGATTTTGCGTATTTGGGGTAGCATCAGTTGTGCTCTAGCTCCCAAACTTTGTGGAGGGACTAGAGTTCACCTGATCTACAAAACCCATAAATGGATTTGGGAAATATCATTTGGTTTAGGAAATATTAAATTAATTAATTATTTTAATGTACTTCCTAAGTTAAAACTTAGGGAACTTAAAGAATTAAAGTGAATTTAATTAAACATGTGATGAAATTGTCTTAACTCACACGGATCAAGCTTTCTTTTAATCTTAGCCATTGATTCAAGATCTAATTATGGGTGTTGATTTGTCAACGAGAAAAGTATAAAGGAAAGGCTTGGGGTCATTTGTAAAGACACAGAGGCAGAGCATTGAAGCTAAGCTGAGATTCTAGGGCAGGGTTTGCTAAGAATACTCAGAAGTGTTTCAGCTGCAGAGAGGGGAATTTAGACCAAGGGATGATATGATCCCGGGGTCTAGAATACACAAGAGGCAGAGATTAGCTCAAGGACAAGGCAGAGGAAGGCATCAGCAGGAGCAACAAGGACATCGCAGTCTCTCCAAGGACAACGTGATTTTCAGCAAGAAACCCTCAGGGGTTACGCAGAGACCCTTCAGGGGCAGCGTAGTAACTGCGTCACCCAGTTTGGGGTAACACAGTCCCTTCCGGAGCACCGCTGATGGTTTGGAGGACTTCCAACGCTGACCCAAAGGCTTTCAGGGGCTTCAGAGGCTGACGCAGAGCCTTTCAGGGACAACACGGGGTTTCTATGCCCTAATCTTGGCTGAGTTCTATAAATCCTATTTGAGGGTGTGGATCAGTCATTATTTTGGCCCTAGATCAACCAGTGAGATGTAGATCTAGTGTTATCTCTGTCGGGTTTTCTAGATTTGGAACCCAGATTTGTGTATTTAGAAATATTCTTTATAATAGAACCCTCCAGCAGCCAGACACCGGTTTTCCGCACTGGGTTTTTCCGGGGACTATTTGTGCAGAAATAATTGTGTCACTTTGTCAATGTGTGCATGTGCTTATTCTAGATCTGAATTGGTAGAGACTTGTTATGTGTTTTGCTTCGATGTTAACTTGAATTTATTCAGTTAATAACTTATCTAAGTAGGAGGAGCTTAACCGGATTAACAATAATAATTTCTGCATAAGATATAAGATTAAGAAATTTCTACATGGTATCAGAGGAATCGCAGATCCAAGAGGGTCACCAGCAGAAGAGACTGAAGGTTCTAGTTACAGCAAGAAGCTGGAAAAGCAACAGAACACATATTTGAAGGGGTAGTGCAATATTCAGAGGCAGATTCATGCAGAGGGAAGGGTGACGCTGTCCAGCGCTGTGTCCTAGCAAGCCCATGCAATTACTGCGCAGAGGCAGCTCAGAAACGACGTTGGTTTGGTCTGAAGCCAGCTAGTGTGGTTCAAATCTGAATCTGTCAGATCCAGAAAAGAATGCAGAAAAGCTGTAGAAATTCAGAAGAAGCTAGTGGGGTTAAAATTCTAAAGTTTTCAGATTTTTAGCCTTAGCACAAGTGACAAAGAGCGGGAGGAAATCAACTTTTCAGAAAGTTTCTTGCCAAAGGAAACTTGCAGTTTGATCAGAGGATCAAAGAGAGCTGAATAATTGTTGATTTGGCAGATTTCCAATAAGGGAAATCAGTTGTCAGAGGGAGCAAAGGGTGCCCAATTCGTAAAGGACCCTAGATCCAGATCTCTTGTATAGAGAGGAAGAGCTCCGATAGATTTGTTGAGCAAATGGCCGAAGATGATGTGGCCATGAGGGCTCATGAACCACGAAAGTGGGGTGACATGGATATGTAGAGGAGCTACATAGAAGTGAGGTAGGATCCTCGAGCAGCTCATCTCTTGGATAACATGCGAGCTACGTCAGCCTTAAGACAATAGCGGGACAAGTGAAGCAGTGGGTGCATAGATCATAGATGAGGTAGAGGCAGAGGCAGATCTGAAGACTTGGAGGAGCGGCGTAGAAGTAGTAGCGGCGCAGAGGCTGATGTGACTTCAAAAGCGTAGTGCAGTGCTGCTTACGCAGTGCAGAGCTATAGCAGTGGAGAGAGCTTCAGAGAGACAACATAGTGCAGTAGCAACGTGAAAGATTTCAGCACAAGGAGCTGATGTGACTTCAGTAGTGCAAAGGGAGTCTGATTACGCAAACAGAGCTGTAGCTGTGCATTGTTCTTTAGATGCCAACACAGACCTGTAGCCTATTGAACTTCAGTGATGAGAATGCAACCCATCAGACTTGTTTGTCAAAGATTGGGCAGGAGATTCAGTTGTTTCTCTCAACAACTGAAGTTGCAGTGCAACAGATCAATAGTGACAGTGTTATGAGCAACACAGATGCATCATATTGAGAGGGAGCTGCAGTACAGTGTTTGCAGTGGCAGTGGCAGAGTCATTGTTAATTTATGCTTATGTTCTATATGCCATTTCAGATTAGGGCATAATACGGAAGAAGATAGAACATGCTTAATAGATCGATAGAAGACAAGCCAAAACAGAGATAATAAATGGTGGCGTTACGACAATCAGCAGGATGCTTCTACCAGCAAAGTCTCCAATAGGTCATTTAGCCAAGCGTGTCACGCATAACCCAGAACAACCCAAATTAAGAACAATCCATATATATCACAGCTCCAACGCTATCCTGAGAGAGAGAATTCCTCCACAACAATGTGTGTCAAATGAACTCCAAGTCTCTCCAATATATAGGAATCTTTGGGGGTGTGTGACGCGTCCTTTAAGACATTTAAGTCTATATTTTATTCCAGGCTGACCTAGCACATAAGTGGAATAAATTCAAAGTACATGTTCTGCTCATCCGATCGAGATGATCTTTAGATCAATCTTACACCTCTCCGAAAGAGGAATCCAATAAGAATATTGGGATCGTCATCTGAGCAGTACATCCCGGAGTTTGGACCTAGTTGTCCAATTTTAACACTCCCTCTCAACTAGGGAGAACTCCGTCTACAAGTACAATCCAAACATCGTGCGTCATCCCGCCGTAACTTGCTTTGCTGGCCTCTTTATTTCAGAACAGAAGTGGGTCAGTCACAAGGACATCAGTCCCGGCTGAAAGATTCAGCCCAGAGGTCAAAACTTCTATCAGACTCACAAAGAGTCTCCAACCAACGCGAAGTTGGTTCATCTGACCCGAAGTCAGCAGGAGGTCCGAAACCTCACTATACTTGATCCCACATAAAGTGGCTGGACCGTGCCATCCTAGATAAAGAGTACGGAAATTTCTGATGCGTCCATCAGTCTTTGCTACTAGTCTCGAGCCTTTCCCATCTCATTGGCCAAATGAGAGGTACTTTCCATGAGCCCTGAACTCAATGGGTAGGATGCATATGGGGCATAGATAATGAGAGGTGAACCAACTCAATAATCACAATGGTGGGGTCCAAGCACATCAACAAGCTTCGGCAAGCCTAGCCTTGTGGTTGCTCATAGCTCCGAGAAGCTGTCCTCAAAGCCCCCCAAAGCTCCCAGAGCTCATCGTCCAACAGGACCCTCAGAATAAGGTCGTTCCACGATACCAAGATTCTCACGGAAGGTTAGGAACATGACCTTCCCCATGGGCATTGTGAGAATATCCGCGACCTGCTCATCAGTTCCTATATGATCGAGCCTTACGACGCCTCGCTATACCATATCTCGGATAGTGGTACCAACGATCATCATGCTTGGATCGTTCGTGGAACACAGGATTCTATGACAAACGAATACCCCTCTAGTTATCACAAAAGAAAACGGTGGCATCTAGCACGTGCTCGAACAACTCACTAAAGAGCTTTCGCAACCAAGTGACTTCACAACACGCCATACATGTTACAATGTATTCGGCCTCAACAGTGCTCAAGGCTACCGACTTTAGTTTCTTGCCCGAAGCAGATCTACATGTGAAGTAGCATCCAGATGTGCTCTTGCGATCCACCACACTGCCAGCCCAATCAGAATCAGTACATCCATGGAGTGTCATACTCCCGGAAGTGTATCTCAGCCCATGGTCTATCGTGTCTTAGAGATATCTCAAGAGTTTTCTTGGCACCAACCCAGTGAATGTTATGATCAGCCAAGTGTTGACTCAAAGTTTTCACTACACAACATACGTCTGGATGGATGTTCCCTAAGAACATCAAGGTCCTTATGAGTTGACGATACTCAGTAGGACGGGCCCAACAATGCCGCTACTCAACTTCTTAAAGTTGAGTTCCATGGACTTACAGTCCATCATACCAGAAACTTCATAATGTATTTTCCTTGAGAAAGAAAAATCTCGCCAGGTCTCTGCTAGACCATTAGCCCTAGACATTCTTCCTAGGTCCTTCATCTCGAAGTCAGCAGCGAGCTCCCTCTTGCACTGATGAATGAGAGGGTCAGCACCTGTCAGGAAGAGGTCACCCACATACAACACCAGAATGAGAGGTTTTCCCTTGACAACCTTGAAGTAAAGGTTCGGATCAACATTACTTTGAGTGAAGCCTAGCTTCATCAAGTAGCTATCTATCCTCTTGTACCAATCTTTGGGTGCTTGCTTCAACCCATAGAGGGCTTTCTTCAACCTGCAGACATGGGTGTCCCGATCCTGGACTTCCAACCCCAGAGGTTGCTCCACATATATCTCTTCCTTTATCGCACCATGCAGAAATGCGATCTTCACATCATCTGATGAAGACTCCATCCATGCGTAGCAGCAAGAGCTATAATAGATCGAATGGTGGTGTATCGGGCCACAAGTGCAAATATGTCATCATAATCTATGCCTTCCTTTTGAGAGAAGCCACGGGTAACAAATCTTGCCTTGAACTTTTCAGCACTTCCATCAGATCCATGCTTGATCTTGTAGAGCCATTTCGAGGTGACGATTGATTTGTCCTATGGCCTTGGAGCCACATCCCAGACATCATTCTTCACAATGGACTCATACTCTTTGTGCATAGCATCCTTCCAGACTTGATGCTTTACGACTTCCTCAAAGGATCCAAGCTCAGATTGTACAATAGTACTTATGGCTGCTAGATACCCTGGTATTTATATGGCTTCTTAGTTTTCCTTCGGAATTTCCCCCTCTGAAGCCATATGTTCCTGAGCCATGAGGATCTTCTTTCGTTCAACAAAGGTATCCGCTCAGGAGCATATACAGATATATTCTCCCTCTTGATGCCAGCTTCTCTTTTGAGAGAAGAAAAAAACATCTATTTTTAAATGAGGGCATCTCAGACACCAGCTTGGAAGGGAGTTTTATTCTCCCATAGTCAAAACCATCCAGGACAACAGTCTTTTGCTAAAGACTTCCAGCAACGTGTCTGAAAGCTGCAGAAACACATTTTACCATTACGCTCCAATGTGGGACTGCTACCGTCACATGCTTACTGCTACATAGGTGTATATCTATGTCACTATCCAACAGGGAGAATATATCAACAAGACTCAGCTTGTGTTAGAAGTCTTGTTATTATGAGGAGGTCTGTTGTAGCTTCCTCAACCAACCCTCTTTACTGCGACCGATAGAACATGATTCCTTCTCTCATAATTCTGCACTTGAGAGCTTCATCTACTACATCTGACATCTCATCCAACACTGCTTCTTATTTACAGATCTGCCCAACACTTCAGATCTCAGTCCTGCGATTTTTCTCCTAGATTTCACAGATTTAGGAACCGATCATACAAATGTTAAAACACAGAATTTACCCTTCTTCATGTCAGTCCATGCAGATCCAGCACAGTCATAATGGTACTCCTGCTCATCAATGTTCAAGCCCCAATCATCCAACAGGATAAAACTGGACAAGGCACTTTTTAAGGTTACTGCCAATAGATTAAGTTTAGGAATATGCAGGTTCACAACACTGCCCCTGCATGTACGAATCTTATAGCCTTTGTCAAGTACGCCAATTTGCCTTACTGCATGAGGTCTACTTACCTCAAGTCATCAATATATGTTAATGTGTGTCTTTGTTTATGCACAAATTTGGGCCACTAAGGGATAAAACTTCAGCTTCCCTTGCACATAAGAAACCCTCAAATAGGGCATCAAGGATCTATGTCCAACTTCAGTTTGGACCAGCAGCTACCTCAGGCGTGAGGTCAATACAGAGTGAGCACACAATAAAAAAGAAACTGTGATAACCGCTTGCAATTTACTACGATGATCCTTGAGGAGACTTAGCCTTCATGGAAGGACCATAAAAAATGCTCCACTTCAATCTTCCTTAAGGTCACTGGATAGAAGGGACATTCTTCCTTTATGTTGAGGGTAAAGGCTAAAAATGGCCCATACAAGGCTTGCTATTGTGGTATGGCCTGTGGCCTACCACAACACTCAACATGCTGCCCTCAAACAATATTTAGCAAAACTATAATCCAATGCGTTGCCGGGACAGAGAAATGATGGAATGCCAAGACTTTGATTCCCATAACAATGATACCCATACAAAGCAATGTCCATATAAAAAGATGTTAACAGGAATTCAAAGTCATGCTGCCAATTTGCGATGCCATGCCATGTTATGACAACAAGGATACGTTGCGGAGAGAATAGATGATGAGATGAGTCACGAGTCCCTGAATAAATGTAGGCTATAAATAGAGCCAGTCATAGAAATACAAACAAAACCCAACTGTATCGAATCCATGATGCTGCAAGGATATAGGGCTCCAATACGAAACAAAGAATGTGATACCAGTATTAGAATGGTCTGCAAATGCATAAACTCAACGATATTTGTGAACGACCACATCCACTATTTTGAAATCCTGTACGCTGTAGAAGCTATGACTAGCACCTTCAGCCGCTAATAAATTATAACTGAACTGTGCATAGCTGTGCGAGAAACATGTCGGATACAGACAATCAGAGTCTCGAGTTATTTACCGCGCGTAACGTAACGCTTTAAAGGTCAACACGCAGGTGGATTTGGGTGAGACCTCCGCCTCACAACACACGAAATTTTTTTTTCTTCTCACCACAGTTAATTTATGTTTTACGTGGAATTTAACCACTGTCTTTGATTTTATCCACAGTGATTTTCGATCACAGAATTTAGGATTAGCGGAATTTAGGATTTCATCGACGCAGAACTTCGAAGGGCTTTCCCTCGATCTTATGGTAAACAGGCTCAACCATAAGCTTCACAATTTCCTCCATGGCATCCAGCCCCTGTTTTAGAGGCCCTAAATTCTATTCCGCATAATCGTATATAACAGAGAGGCGGGTCGTAACCTTCTGAGCGGCAACCCGGAAAAAATCCCAGATATTTAAGCGTTTGATCTTCATTCTCGTTATTCGACTTTGACGACATGGCTGAATTATGATAGAGCGTAAGGGAATCGAAATCTGACCCGTATCTTCATATTTATTAATGCACAACACGCACTAATATTACGATGTTTTTCGTCGTCTCACCGCATATGTTGTTTAACCTGCGCTTTCGATCAGCTTTATGTTGTCGTTATCACATATCTGTAACTTGTTCTCGCTGCAAATGGGTCAAGATCACATTATATATATATATATATATATATATATATATATATATATATATATATATATATATATATATATATATATAGTGTTCATGTCTTTCTTTATAGGTTGAAACGCTGGCAGCATTTAGACACCGTGAGCATACATCGTCTGCGTCCACCCTAAACCCTCACTCGCAACTTCTCATAAAATGGAACGAATGACAGCAAGAATTGCTCTGTTTATCTCCTGCCAGAACTTTCTATGCTATTATTTTTTCTTCTTTGGCCGAGTTTCTGTTTTCGCCATAATTGATTTGTGGATTAATTTGTGCGATTACAGACATGCTTGCCATTTGGGCAAAATGCGGGTTTGTCCCGTTTTCGACTTCAATTACCGAGGAAGAGCAACAAGAGTTTCCCAACCTTATATAACCACCTGTCAAATTTTCAAAATGCCAAATCTTCTTGATATTTAATGCCTTGCTCGCTCGGACACCAGTAAAACAATTTCTCAATTAAATTTGGGCTTAGTCTTCTCCAGGTTCTGATTCCATGTTAATTTATGCTTATGTTCTATATGCCATTTCAGATTAGGGCATAATACTGAAGAAGATAGAACATGCTTAATAGATCGATAGAAGACAAGCCAAAACAGAGATAATAAATGGTGGCGTTACGGTGATCAGCAGGATGCTTCTACCAGCAAAGTCTCCAATAGGTCATTCAGCCAAGCGTGTCACGCATAACCCAGAACAACCCAAATAAAGAACAGTCCATATATATCACAGCTCCAACGCTATCTAGAGAGAGAGAATTCCTCCACAACAATGTGTGTCAAATGAACTCTAAGTCTCTCCAATATATAGGAATCTTTGGGGGTGTGTGACGCGTCCTTTAAGACATTTAAGTCTATATTTTATTCCAGGCTGACCTAGCACATAAGTGGAATAAATTCAAAGTACATGTTCTGCTCATCCGATCGAGATGATCTTTAGATCAATCTTACACCTCTCCGAAAGAGGAATCCAATAAGAATATTGGGATCGTCATCTGAGCAATACATCCCGGAGTTTGGACCTAGTTGTCCAATTTTAACAGTCATGGGCAGCAGTACAGAATGGTAGCAGCAGTGCAAATTTGAGTGGCAGCAGGCCAAGCATCAACAACACATAACCAATGCCCAAAATCATGTAATGCATAAGTGTGATGTATTGCTAGAGCACACCCTTGATGCTAAGAGGGAGTGTTGAGATTTTGTGTATTTGGGGTAGCATTGGTTGTGCTCTAGCTCCCAAAATTTGTGGAGGGACTATAGTTCACCTGATTTACAAGACTTAGAAATGGATTTGGGAAATTTCATCTGGTTTAGGAGATATTAAATTAATTAATTATTTTAATGTATTTCCTAAGTTAAAACTTAGGGAGCTTAAATAGTTAAAATGAATTTGATTAAACATGTGATGAAACTGTCTTAAGTCACACGGATCAAGGTTTATTTTAATCTTAACCATTGAATCAAGATCTGATCATGTCCGTTGATTTAAAGAGAAAAGTATAAAGCAAAGGCTTGTGGTCATTTGTAAAGACATAGAGGCAGAGTATTAAAGCTAAGTTGAGATTCTAGGGCAGGGTTTGCTAAGAATACTCAGAAGGGTTTCAGCTGCAGAGAGGGGAATTTAGACCAAGGGGATGATCTGATCCCAGGGTCTAGAATACACAAGAGACAAAGATCAGCTCAAGGACAACGCAGAGGAAGACAGTAGCAGCAGCAACAAGGACAACGCAGTCTCTCCAAGGACAGCGTGATTTTCAGTAGGAAACCCTTAGGGGTTACGCAGAGACCCCTTTAGGGGCCGCGTAGTGAGTGCGTCACCCAATTTGGGGTAACACAGTCCCTTTTGGAGCAACGCTGAGGGTTTGGAGGACTTCCAAGGTTGACGCAAAGGCTTTCAGGGGCTTCAGAGGCTGATGCAGAGCCTTTCAGGGACAACGCTGGGGTTTTCAGGTCTTATCTTGGCCGAGTTCTGTAAATCCCGTTTGAGGGTGTGGATCAGTCATTATTTTGGCCTTAAATCAGCTAGTGAGTTGTAGATCCAGTGTTATCTCTGTCAGGTTTTCCAGATTTGGAACCTAGATTTGTGTATTCAGAAATATTCTTAATAATAGAACCCTTCAGCAGGCAAAGACCGGTTTTCCTGCATTGGGTTTTTCCGGGGACTATTTGTCCAGAAATAACTATGTCACTTTGTCAATGTGTGCATGCGCTTATTCTAGATCTGAATTGGTAGAGATCTGTTATGTGTTTTGCTTCGATGTTAACTTGAATTTATTCAGTTAATAACTTATCTAAGTAGGAGGAGCTTAACCAGATTAACAGTAATAATTTCTGCATAAGATATAAGATTAAGAAATTTCTATAGGGAATAGCTTCTTGGAGCTATAAGCACTCACGGGCCTAGTATTGTTGAACCTTGTGGTGCTTCTGCTCCACCGTTATGATATTGAGTTGGTTCTCTCTTTGATCTGTGCCCCACACACATCCTACCCATGGAGTTTCAGACTCATGGGAAGTACCTCTCATTTGGCCAATGACGTGGGAAATGTGGATAGAGACCATAGCAAGACCGATGGACGCATAAAAGATTGCCGTACTCTCTATGTCTAGGATGGCATGCGTCCAACACCTTGATCTGGGATAAAGTATGATGAGGTTTTATCCTCTAAACTGACTTTGGGTCAGTAAACTAACTTCGGGCTAGTATGAGACTCTTTTGAGTTCGAGAGAAGTTTTTACCTCTAAGATGGCTTTGGGTCAGCTGTGTGTGATGTCTTTGTGACTCACCTTTTGTTTTGAAATAAAGAGCCAACAAAGCAAGTAACGACAAGATGACGCATGATGTTTGGTTTAGTACATGATGGATGGCACTTGTGGACAGATGGAGTTCTCCCTAGTTGAGAGGGAGTGTTCATTTTGGGAAAGTAGGTCCAAACTCCATGTTGCACTGCTTATATGACGATGGTCATATTTTTGTTAGATTCCTCTTTCAGAGAGGTGCAAGATTGATCTAAAGATCATCTTGATCGTATGAGTAGAACATTGATTTTGAATTTATTTTCCACATGTGCAAGGTCGGCCTGATTTATCCCACATTCCTAAGAGATGTGTCACACACCCTCATTGATGAATATAAATTGGAGAGACTTGGAAGTCATTTTCTCATCATCTCATCACACATTCTCTCATTGTGATCTAATTGGTTCAATAGCCTTTGGAGGCCTTTTTCCCTCACGTGTGGAGCGAAGCTGCTGTTTTCTGCACTGATCTGTTTAGGACTTTTTGTTTTTTTGCGTTGATCTGTTTAGGGCTTTTTGTTTTCTGCGCTGATATGTTTAGGGCTTTTCTGCTACAACATTGACTGTGGTCAACCCTTAGTCGTTTGACCTCAATATTCTATAAAAATTTCGATTTTTGGAGGCCATATAGTTGAGCACTAAAATCGAGGAATTTCGGGTTGTTTGACTGAAGCCCTAGTTTCCTGCGTTGACTTTTCTGAAGCTGCCTACATTGAATTTTTTGTGTTGTCCCTGGTTTTACTTGCATTGACTTGTGATGAGCTATCTTTGAGGGTTGTGGGTGTGACACATGGAAGTGCTGGCTGACCGAGAAAGACTTTGCTGGTTGAAGCATCTTGCTGATCGCCGTAACGCAACAATATCTCATATCTTTGTTGGACATAAGGAATTGTAAATCTGATCTCTCTTTGGCGTGTCTTTGATTGATCTATTTTTGTGTTCTATCAACTTTTACTTTCAAGTTTATGTGATTGCTATCTTGTATTGGGCCTAAGAGAGATTGAAGTAAGAGTGCATCAAGCATAGAACACCATTGTTATCTAAATTTAACAAGTTTGGTGCCCAGATTTGTTGTACTTAGATTCTACTTAATAATAAAACCCTCCAGCAGTCTGGAGACCGGTTTTCCCACATTGGATTTTTTTGGGGACAATTGTCCTGAAAATCCTTGTGTCACTTTGTCATTGTGCCACGATGTCTCCTTCGATGAAGATGATGCTCTCAAGAAAGTAAGGAATCTTCCTAGATCCAAGGAAGGCAAACAAGATAAAGAAGCAGGAAAGTAGGAAGAGCTGAAGGATGACTTGATGCCCGATGTTGAAGGACCTATGGATCCCTTTGATCCACCTCCTTCAAATAAGAGAAGACCCTCATGGCTTAGGGATACTCTCGAAGATGCGGAGAGACATATTACCCCAAGGGGGACATTCAATGTTCCACCAAGTCCCCTGGAGGTGGGAGCGAGGGGGCGAGGGAGCGGCCTATGCAAAAGCTCCTTACCAATTTTCAGGGAACGCGAGGGGACGTCGGGGTCATAAAAATTATAAAATATAAAAATATATATAATATTATAATATTATATATGATATATCATTGAAAATTTAATAATAAATATTTATAATGCAACCGTATTTTTCATTTTTGCAAGGAATGTATATACAATCATCATACACTTACATCATGAAAAATAAATCATAAATGATAAAATTTAAAAATTATAAATTGATGAATGATGAATCATCTAACTGAAACAAATTTAAAAGTTAAAACTTAAAACATACATCATAGATTCAGATGTAACTTTGTAACTGTATAATCATTAATGTAACTACTAACAATGTACAATGAAAATAAAGTTTCAGATATCATATGAGTCATGACATATATGATATTATATCAAGATTCAAAATAAACTTTAAACTCAAGTTTACAACTCAGGTCTGAAACATAAATATTAAAACAGTGAAACATAAAACATAAAACATAACTTCTTTGGATTGCGGGTTGCTGCGGGCTTCTTCCGGCGGCTGCGGCAAGTGCTAAGTGCTGGGCAGCAAGTGCTAAGTGCGAATGATACAATGAAAACAAATGAAAACTAAAAAATAATTTAATTAAATAATCGATTATTAAAATATATTTTTTATTTTTTTCATTTAAATTTTTTTTTTAATTGTGGGCCCCACATGCCCCCTCCCGTCCCCTCACACTCCTTCCGTCCCCTCATGCCCCTTCACGCTCCCTAAAGCACCCTCGACCCTTCGATCTGAGGAAATGTCCCCTTTCACGTCCCCCTTAATTTCCTGATTTTTGGGGGCGTCGGGATTCTAGACGCGAGGGGGCGAGGATTCTAGACCCCTAGGTGGGGGAGGGGGGGGGGGTGAGTCCCCGTGTAACACTGGGGACATTCCTTTTAAGCAAGAAATCGAATAGATACCAAGGGTATCTAGCAGCCATGAGCACGATAGTACAATCTGAGCCTGGAACATTTGAAGAAGCCGTAAAGCATCAAGTTTGGAAGGATGCTATGCACGAAGAATATGAGTCCATTATGAAGAATGATACCTGGGAAGTAGTCCCAAGATCGGAGGAAAAATCTATTTTCACCTCGAAATGGCTCTATAACATCAAACATGGATTCGATGGAAGTGCTGAAAAGTACAAGGTAAGATTCGTTGCTCGAGGCTTCTCAGAAAAAGAAGGCATAGATTATTATGATATATTTGCACCTGTGACTTGTTATGCCACCATTCGATCTATTATTGCCCTTGCTGCTACGCAAGGATGGAGTCTACATAATATGGATGTGAAGACCACTTTTCTGCATGGATCTATAAAGGAAGAGGTGTATGTGGAGCAACCTCTGGGGTTCGAAGTCCGAGATAGAGACACCCATGTATGGAGGTTGAAGCAAGCCCCAGGGCTTCGTACGAGAGGATAGATAGCTACTTGATGAAGTTGGGCTTCACTCGAAGTAATGCTGATTCGAGCCTTTATTTTAAGGTTGATAGAGAAAGGCCTCTCATTTTGGTTCTCTATGTGGATGATCTCTTCCTGACAGGTGCTGACCCTCTCATTCATCAGTGTAAGACGGAGCTAGCTTTTGAGTTTGAGATGAAAGACCTAGGACTGATGCACTAATTCCTAGGCTTGGAGGTCTGGCAGAGGCCAGGAAAGATTTTCCTTTCTCAAGGAAAATATGTCGTGAAGCTGCTAGAGAGATTTGGTATGGTGGACTGTAAGTCTGTGTCGACACTGATGGAACTCAACTTTAAGAAGTTGAGTGGAAACGCTGCTGGGCTCGTGCTAGCAAATCCTACCAAGTATCGACAACTCGTAGGGGCCCTGATGCTCTTAGTGATTTCCTGTCTAGACGTATGTTTTGCAGTGAACACTTTGAGTCAACATATGGTTGAACCTCATCATATTCACTGGATTGGTGCCAAGAATTTGTTGAGATATCTTCGGGGCACAATGTTAATTTTGGGCAACTAGGTCCAAACTCCATGTTGTGATGCTCAGATGACGATGCCAATATTTTTATTGAATTCCTCTTTCAGAGAGGTGCAAGATCGATCTAAAGATCATCTTGATTAGATGAGCAAAACATGTATTTTGAATTTATTCCACATGTGCAAGGTCGGCTAGATTTATCCCACATGCATAAGAGATGTGTCACACACCCCCACAGATGACTATATATTGGATAGACTTGGAGTTCATTTTAGACACATTTTTTGGAGGCATTCTCTTCTCTCTTGGATGGTGTTGCGATTAGGGCTTCTCATGGTGATGCGGTTAGGGCTTCTTGGTGTACCGTCTTGATGGAGCGTTCTTGATGAGACATCTTGGGGTTGTGTGACACATTGGGTTGGCTGACCTTATGGAGACTTTGCTGGTTGAAGCATCTTGCTCACCCCCATAACACCACCATTCTTTATCTCTGTTTTTGGCTTGTCTTCCATCAATCTATTGTTATGTTCTATCGGCAACTTACTTTCATGTGATTAAGCCCTAGAAGTTTAAAGTAAATTTGCATCTAGCATAGAACATCTTCAAAAATTTACATTGAATCAGAGCTAGGAGAAGACAAAGCGCATCTTGTTGAGAATCTAGGGCATCGAGATTAGTGCTGTGTTGCTAGGCCACAGGCCTTAGCACACAATTGGAGTTGTGTAGAAGGCAGTCAGGAGGACTAGCCTTTCTTGAAAGAACAACGTGGAAGAGCCAATCCAGACACAACAAGGAGGCTAGGGTAGCGAGGCATGGAGGGACTGTTTTAAGGGTTTATACAAGGTTTGAAGCCTATTGTGGTGGAGGCCATATATGTTGGCTACTAGGTCGAGGCTTTAAGGGCTAGAAACAAATTTGAATTGGTTCTGAATTTGTTTGGGTTTAGCCACAATTGGAAGAGGCCTTGTAAGGAGCAGATTGGGACATTGTGGAGAAGGCTTTTCTGCATAGAAGAGAGGCCGAGTTGCTGTAGGTACAACGTGCCTCTTCTAGGTCTATTTTAGGCGTCATTTAAGGTTTGTCCCAAGCTCGGATTTGCTGGATCAGAGGTCGCAGGAAGAGGAGCTATTTGCGGACTGTTTTGAGGGCTACAGGTGGAGAAGGAATGTGGATTGGGTATATTGTAAGGGTGCCACAATGGATCGTGGTAGGCCGCAGGCCTAGGATCTCCAAACATGCCAACGTGGAGTCTTTATAGGTTGCCACATGCCCAGAACAACAACCCATACATAGGGCACCTTATTTTGCCCAGGCCGCAGCTAGAAGGAGGTTGTCCATTGCTAGTTAGTGGTTGGTGTAGCCTGAAAAGTGCCCTAACCAAGACAACAATACTACAGTATTGTAGCAATAATGCTTTGAGTCTTTGCTTAAAGAGGGTGAAAGTGACATGAAAAATAATTCTGAAGGAGAAGTTGAAATTGCAGCTTTCGAAGATGGACAAAGTGATGCTCAAAAGGATATTCATGGGGAACTAGGTACAACAAATTTGAAAAAAAATGATCAAGTGAAGCTTTGGTGGTTTCTAATGTTGAGGACATAGGAGCCATAAGTGAAACAACCATTGAAGTTTAGGTTGTTTATGAAGAAGAATGTGACGTTAGAAATGTAGAAAGGAAAGCAGATGAAATCTTGAAATTGGAATATTATTCAGAACTTGATAATAGAATTGTAGAAAGGCCAATGAATTTCTGTCAGATTATGCTGGCGGGACCAAAGGATCTATAGAAAGTACAACTAACTCAATTTTTTTCTCTAAAGCAGAGTCTGAGGAGAGAGCCATAGAAAAGAGATCTATTGGAATTCGGATACATTTTGATGTGTGAAATAATCAAGCCACATAAAATAAAACAAATGAAGATCAGTTTCAGTTTGATTTAGAACTTGGCTATCAAGAACCTGGAAACCTCTCTTTTCAGCCAAGAGAAAATAAAGAAAGAATTTTGGGCACTCGTTGGTGAGATATTCTCTGTGGCATGCCGAGTTGTATCTCTGTGTATTGCAGGAGGGCTAAGCCCCTATTTGAAAGCTAGACAGTGGTCATATGACCTAAGGAAGAGCTCTAACAACAGGTTGACGTTTACAAGGCTGTTGAGCTCTTGTAGAGGTATGAATCTGTCTTTCAAGTTGATTCATAGTTGGACGAAATCATTTTTTAAATCTCTCAGGCCTAACAATTGGGCGATTGTTGCATGATGAGGAGCACAAGTCATTTGTTTCCTGCAGAAATGTCAACATGTCTGAAATGGCTTTCGAAAATGATCTTTAGACCTATTTTCTAAGAACTGAACTCGCTGCCAGGAGGATTGATCTCTGCAAAGTGAAGCTGAAGGCCTGTATCAATTGACTAAACCATATTTGCACCCTTTATCATTGAATTGAAGTATTGCTTATGACAGTGATGTCTATGACCATAACGAAAGGGAGACAGAAAAGAATTCAAGTAAATTTATGCAATCTCTTTAATATCCAAATGAAAGTTTCCATTGTGAACAACGAAGGGAGGAGGATCTTGTGGAGGCAAAGCCACAGTCTTCTAAGCAGCTATTGGAGTGTTTAGGGCCTTAACAAAATCTGTGGGTTATGGCAGAGTATATATGACCTCACTATATGGCAGAGTCTATATGAACTTGATCTGTGGTATCTTCAGTGGCATGGAAAAATATATATGACCATGAAGTCTGATATCTTCAGTACTGTATGACAGTGTGACAATGATGAAGATTATAGTGATGTGTATGATAATATTACAGCAACATTGTAAAAATTTATATGACAATGTATGGATGTATGACAAAAATATGGTAGTGTATGGCTATGATCCTTGTATGGATATAATTCCATAAAATAAATAGTGGGTGAGTAAGAATCAGGCCTATGATTACAATTACAAAGCCCTTTCCGAGGAAAGGAAGTTGGTGTCTGGGATGCCCGAATTAAAAAATAATCATGAAGGCATATGTCAGGGTTGTGCAGAAGGAGAGCATAAAAGGGGACTTTCTTCATTCCTCACAAAGACATCTGATATACTCTGACTTATCTGATATGTTGCTTGAGAAATGCTTGGGAGGATGTTCTTATTTCATGCCTTTTATAGATGACTTCTCTCACAAGAGGAGCTGGCATTAAGAGGGAGACCACAACCATGCATGCTCCTGAGCAAATGGCGTTGCTGGAAGAAAGAAGAGAAGACCCTCATGGCTCCGGGATACTCTCAAGGATGCCGAGAGTCATATGGCCCTAAAGGTGGACATTCCGTGTAAAGCATGAAGCCGAATAGATACCGAGGGTATCTAGCAGCCATGAGTACAATTGTACAATCTGAGCCTGGACCATTTGAAGAAGCCGTAAAGCATCAAGTTTGGAAGGATGCTATGCTCGAAGAGTACGAGTCCATTATGAAAAATGATGTCTGGGATGTGATCCTGAGACCAGAGGACAAAGCTGTTGTCACCTTGAAATGGCTCTATAAGATCAAGCATGGATCTGATGGTAGTGCTGAAAAGTTCAAGGCAAGATTCGTTGCCCGAGGCTTCTCTCAAAAGGAAGAGATAGATTATTATGATATATTTTCACCTGTGATCTATTGTTGCCCTTGCTGCCATGCAAGGATGGAATCTCCATTAGATGGATGTGAAGACCGCTTTTTCTGCATGGTTCGACAAAGGAAGAGGTGTATGTGGAGCAACCTTTGGGGTCGGAGTCCAAGATAGAAACTCTCATGTATGCAGGTTGAAGAAAGCCCTTTAGGGCTGAAGCAAGCACCTAGGGCCTTGTACGAGAGGATAGATAGCTACTTGATGAAGCTGGGCTTCACTCGAAGTAATGCTGGTCCGAACCTTTACTTCAAGGTTGATAGAGAAAAGCCTCTTAATCTAGTTCTCTATGTGAACGATCTTTTCCTGACAGGTGCTGACCCTCTCATTCATCAGTGTAAGAGGGAGCTCGCTTCTAGTTCGAGATGAAAGACCTAGGACTGATGCATTGCTTCCTAGGCCAGGGGGTCTGGCTAGATTTTCCTTTCTCAAGGAAAATACATTGTGAAGCTGCTGGAAAGTTTTGTTATGATGGACTGTAAGTCCGTGTCGACGCTAATGGAACTCAACTTTAATTAGTTGAGTGGAAACTCTGATGGGCTCGTGCTAGCAAATCCTACCGAGTATCGACAACTCGTAGGGGCCCTGATGTTCTTAGGGAACATCCATCCAGACGTATGTTGTGTAGTGAACACTTTGAGTCAACACATGGTTGATCGTCATAACATTCATTGGGTTGTTGCCAAGAAACTCTTGAGATATCTCTGGGGTACGATAGACCATGGGCTGAGATATACTGCCGAGTGTTTGAGAATCCGTGGATATATTGATGTCGATTGGGCTGGTAGTGTGGTGGATCGCAAGAGCACATATGGATGCTGCTTAACACTTGGGTCTACTTCGAGTATGAAGCACAAGTCGGTGCCTTTGAGCACTGCTGAGGTCGAATACATTGCATTGTGTATGGCCTGTTGTGAAGCTACTTGGTTGCGAAAGCTCTTCAGTGAGCAGTTTGGACTTTTGCTAGATACCACCATTATTCTTTGTGATAACTAGAGGGGGATTCGTTTGTAAGAGAATCCCATATTCCACGATCGATCCAAGCATATTGATATCTGGTACCATTTTATCTGGGATATGCTATAGAGAAGTGTCGTAAGGCTCGATCATATAGGAACTGATGAGTAGGTCGCTGTTATTCTCACAAAGCCCTTGGGGAAGGTCATGTTCCTAACCTTTCGTGAGAATCTTGGAATCGTGGAACGACCCTATTTGGAGGGCCCTGTTGGATGATGAGCTCTGGGAGTTCCAGGGGGCCTTTGGGGATAGCTTCTTGGAGCTATAAGCAACCACAGGGCTAGGCTTGTCGAAACTTGTTGGTGTGCTTCTGCCCCACCATGATGATATTGTGTCGGTTTACCTCTCTTTGATTTGTGGCTCTTATGCATCCTACCCATGGAGTACTAGACTCATGGGAAGTACCTCTCATTTGGCCAATGAGGTGGGAAATGTGGATAGAGACTGATAGCAAGACTAATGGACGCGTCAGAGATTGCCGTACTCTCTATGTCTAGGATGGCACCGTTGGAAATACTGAGAGGGGGGGGAATCATTATTTCTTTTCAATTGCTAATTTTACTAGTTAGATTACTTATATTTAGAACACAAAATTAACAATGATGGAATAGAAACTTTTATTAATTTCTTCTTTACAATAAGTAAAGTACAATAATGTTATAAGGCTCCAACCCTAGATGCAGACTCCAATCTTCCAGGCTCCAACCTGTATTGTGCTAAGCACCGACTTGGTCTTTCCAAGGCTCCAACCTTGTCAATTTTGAGGCACCAACCTCAAGGGCTCCAACCCTATATCTGGTATAGGCTCCAACCTGGTCTCTTGAGGACTCCTATCCTCTAGGGCTCCAACCCTCAGCTTCAATTCATCAAGATATGTTTGATGTTTCTTCACGGCTCCCAATATCTTCTTCAATGAGCCCTGTCAATCTCTTCAACAATGTCTTCTCCAAATCACTTCATCAATGACAACCTTTTCTTATCATGAAGGTGTCGCCACTGCTCTTCATGATACCCGACCAAAGATCTCCAAAGTCACCTCATGATTGCTTCGACGCATCATGGTCTCCAATGGTGTCCCAAGATCAACTTCTACAAGTGTCTTTAGATGGCTTCAATAATGCCTCAAAAGTGTCTTCAATAAATTGCTCAATTTTTGCACCAAGTCTTCCAAACAACTTTCTTCAAGTTACTTCTGCTTCAAGGATCTTCAAGTTGCTCAAAGGGGTCTACAATAATGTTGCTCAAGAGGGCCAAGAGATAGGCTCCAAAGATGTCTTCACAAGTCTTCTTCAAGTCAACTCAAGTATTCATTGTTCAAGCCTTCAATTCCTTGACAAGGCCACATGTTCTTTACACCTCCAGATTCTTCATTGTTGAAGGCTCACAAGTTCTTCACTGTTCAACACTTGCTCTCAAACGATACTTGTAATTTGTTTCAAAGATATCAATGGGCTGCTTCCAAGTCTGCTCCTTAATACTTTATCACCTAATCTGAGCCTCTCAAGTGATTGTAACAATTATGAGAATATAATGCATAAGTATCCACAGGTCCAAAGGATAGGTGACAGTTGTTTGAGCTGCTACAGGTGAACAGACTTCAAGTAATAGTCGACTGCTATCACAGATTGGAGCCTTAAATGAGCTCCTACAGGTGGCAATGTAATCTGAGGTATGCTGTAATTCTTTACAGATTTGCTGAGATATGTTAAGACAGTTCTATGTGCCAAAAACCGAACTGTTATAGGTGACTGTCCCTCCTTATTAGACCAAGTTCTAGTTTAAATGTGATTGTCTTGAAATCTGCAATTATTGGACTTGTGATCTGAGCTATAAGTGTTCAATGTTTATCACAGGTCCTCTGCAAATGATCCGAGATCTTAACAGGAGTAATCCAAGCCTCAATAAGTGTGTTGTTGTCCAAGCCCAACACTCCATCAATTCAAGTTTCTACACCTTCACACCATGTCCGAGGTTTTTCTGAGATAAGTCTGAGCTCTCCAAAACGGCACCTGTCACAAATTCGAGCTACAAGAGAGTAACTCCAGTTGCCTTGCAGATCTGCACATTAATTTCGAGCTTCTTCAACAATCAAGCCTTCAACGATTTGCAGTTTAAGCTTGTCTCCTATTTGTTAGATGATCCAAAAATAATTTTTATCATAGGTTATAGTATTTGAATAAAATAATTATTAATTTAAGATATTAAATTAATAATTATTATTCTAGAATATTTAATATATTTGTGAGATATTTAGAATTAGAAATTTGTTATTAAAAATTAGGACTCTAGAAAAGAATCGTTTCCTAGGCTCTAAGTTAGGAGAAAAGTTAGTAGTTTGGTTAGAAGCTCATTTATTGTAAATGGACACTTGTTTATTTTCCAAGTGATCCATAACTAGATTAAGTTAGAGCATAGAGCATATAAATAGGTTAGTTTCCTATTTTCAATGTAATGTGTAATGAGAGAATGTGAGAGTGAGTTCACATGTATAAACTCCTGTAATTTGCCCTGTAATCTTTTTGCTTGATCAATAAAGTTGTGTGTCTGAGGACACTTCTGCACTTTCACTATTCTGTTCAGGATCTGACTTGTAATGGAATATAGAACTTTTAATAGAATTTGCTCAAAACACCCAAACAATGATCTCAAAGTCTTCCTCGGCCTCTTGTCATATTTCTCTGCTTTTCTCTGAATTGATCACCGAAATTTTATGGGTAGAATGAGGAGTATGACTTTATATTTATACTCATTTTTCATTTTGACGAAGGGACATGTCCCTTGGCCATGAGGCATGAGCCTACACAAGTCGGCCTAGGTCGGCTCACTTGACAGAAATTTACCTTAAACTTGAAAAATCAATAACTTTCAAACCCTTGGAGTTTCGGGTTGAGTAATAGCTCGTTGGAAAGGAAAAATTATGCTCTTCAAGATGGTGTAGGTTTCATTAAGGAATTTTGCCTCTAAGGTAGCAAAATATATATTTTTAATGTGACTGATTATTTATGAGTGCAGAAATGGAGGCAGGGAAGAATGCCTTTGGGTGTAGGGCCTCATGGTTTGATTCTTTGTTGATTGTCTTCATAATCATGCCCTAGCCTTCTTCAACATAGGGTCACCATCAGCGTTCTTCAACATAGGGTCATTAGGTGAGCTGTCCTTAAGATAGTGCAGAGATATTGCATCAACCAAATGCAGCATCATTATGTACTTTTCATCATAAGGACATCAAGCTTCACATGATTGGAGATTTGTCATGTCATCATCAAATTATCAGAGGTAGAACATGTAATCATTTAGTGTTATCATCAAGATCATTAGAGGTAGGACATATCATCGTGTGTATGTCTTATAGTCCTTCATCAAGTGCAGTGATATGGTAGTCTTCCATTATGATCATCAAGATACATGATTGACACTTCATTTGTGTCTTGACATCTTAAACAAGAGTTGTAATCACTTGTAATCATCCTCTGGCATCTTCAAGAATATTTGCCATCTCGATCACTGACATCAACTATTGACATCAATGACAACCTAGATTAACAATGTGTCCAACCACTTGATCTAGGATCAAGTCAAGTGAGGTTTCAGACCTCCAACTGACTTTGGGTCAGTTGAACTAACTTCGGGTTAGTATATGACTCTTTTTGAGTCCAAGGGAGGTTTCAGACCTCCAACTGACTTAGGGTTAGTTAAACTAACTTCGGGTTAGTATGAGTCTTTTGAGTCCTCTAAAGGTTTCAAACCTCTAAGTTGATTTTGTCAACTGAGAGTGATGGCTTTGTGACTCACCTTTTGTTCTGAAATAAAGAGCCAACAAAGCAAGTTATGGCGGGATGACGCACAATGTTTGTATGGCACTGGTGGATGGAGTTCTCCCTAGTTGAGAGGGAGTGTTAATTTTGGGCAACTGGGTCCAAACTCCATGTTGTGATGCTCAGATGACGATGCCAATATTTTTATTGGATTCCTCTTTCAGAGAGGTGCAAGATTGATCTAAAGATCATGTTGATCGGATGAGCAGAACATGTATTTTGAATTTATTCCACATGTGCAAAGTTGGCCAGATTTATCCCACATGCATAAGCGAGATGTGTCACACACCCCTACAGATGACTATATACTAGAGAGACTTGTAGTTCATTTTAGACACATTTTTTGGAGGCATTCTCTTCTCTCTCGGATGGTGCTGCGATTAGGGCTTCTCACGGTGATGCGGTTAGGGCTTCTTGGTGCAGCGCCTTTATGGAGCATTCTTGATGAGACGTCTTGGGGTTGTGTGACACATTGGGTTGGCTGACCTTATGGAGACTTTGCTGGTTGAAGCATCCTGCTGACCGCCGTAACACCACCATTCTTTATCTCTGTTTTTGGTTTGTCTTCCATCGATCCATTGGTATGTTCTATCTGCATCTTACTTTCATGTGATTGAGCCCTAGAAGTTTAAAGTAAATTTGTATCTAACATAGAACATCTTCAGAAATTTACACACAATCAACTATGGGCTGAGATACATTGCCGGGAGTTTGAGACTCCATGGATATACTGATGCCGATTGGGCTGGTAGTGTGGTGGATCACAAGAGCACATTTGGATGTTGCTTCACCTTGGGTTCTGCTTCGATATCTTGGATGAGCTGGAAGTAGAAGTCGGTGGCTGTGAGCACTGCTGAGGCCGAATACATTACAACGAGTATGGCCTGTTGTGAAGCTATTTGGTTGTGAAAGCTCTTTAGTGGGCTTTTCAGGCATGTGCTAGATACCACCGTTATCCTTTGTGATAACTAGAGTGGCATTCGTTTTTCCGAGAATCCCGTGTTCCACGATCAATCCAAGCATATTGATATCAGGTACCACTTTATCTGGGATATGGTACAACGAGGCGTCGTAAGGCTCGATCATATAAGAATTGATGAGTAGGTCGCCGATATTCTCACGAAGCCCTTGCGGAAGGCCAAGTTCCTAACCTTCCATGAGAAGCTTGGAATCGTGAAAAGACCCTATTCTGAGTGTCCTACTTGAGTTGGACTATGAGCTCTGGGAGCTCCAGGGGGCTTGGGGATAGCTTCTTGGAGCTATAAGCACTCACAGGGCTAGGCTTGCTGAACCTTATGGTGCTTTTGCCCCACCGTTATGATATTGAGTTGGTTCACCTCTCTTTGGTCTGTGCCCTACACACATCCTAACCATGGAGTTTCAGACTCATGGGAATTACCTCTCATTTGGCCAATAAGGTGGGAAATGTGGATAGAGACCATAGTAAGACTAATGGACGCATCAGAGATTGTCGTACTCTCTAAATAGGATGGCATGTGTCCAACACCTTGATCTGGGATCAAGTATGATGAGGTTTTATCCTCTAAATTGACTTCAGGTCAGTAAACTAACTTTAGGTTAGTATGAGACTCTTTTGAGTTCGAGAGAGGTTTTACCTCTAAGTTGTCTCTTTTGAGTTCGAGAGAGGTTTTTACCTCTAAGTTCGGGTCAGCTCTGTGTGATGTCTTTGTGACTCACCTTTTGTTCTGAAATAAAGAGCCAGAAAAGCAAGTTACGGCAGGATGACGCACGATGTTTGGTTTGGTACATGATGGATGGCACTTGTGGATAGATGGAGTTCTCCCTAGTTGAGAGGGAGTGTTAATTTTGGGCAACTATGTCCAAACTCCATGTTGCACTGCTCATATGACAATGGTCATATTTTTGTTAAATTCCTCTTTTAGAGAGGTGCAAGATTGATCTAAAGATCATCTTGATCGAATGAGCAGAACATTGATTTTGAATCTATTTTCCACATGTGCAAGGTCGGCTAGATTTATCCCACATGCCTCAGAGATGTGTCACACACCCTCATTGATGAATATAAATTGGATAGACTTGGAAGTCATTTCTCATCATCTCATCACACATTCTCTCATTGTGATCTGATTGGTTCGATAGCCTTTGGAGGCCTTTTTCCCTCACACGTGTGGAGTGAAGCTGCTGTTTTCTGTGCTGATCTGTTTAGGGCTTTTTGCTACAACGTTGACCAGCGTTGATCATGGTCAACCCTTGGTTGTTTGACCTCCATCTTCAACACGAATTTTGATTATAGGAGGCCGTACAGCTGGGCAGTAAATTCGAGGAATTTCGGGCTGTTTGACTCAAGCCCTAGTTTGCTGCATTGACTTTTTCGAAGCTGCATGCATTGAATTTTCTGCGTTGTCTCTGGTTTGACTTGCATTGACTTGTGATGAGCTGTCTTTGAGGTGTTGGAAATATTGAGAGGGGGGTGAATCAGTATTTCTTTTCAATTATTAATTTTACTAGTTAGATCACTTATATTTAGAACACAAAATGAACAATGATGGAATAGATACTTTTATTAATTTCTTCTTTACAATGAGTAGAGTACAATAATGATATAGGGCACCAACCCTAGATGAAGAATCCAATCTTCCAGGCTCCAACTTGTATTGTGCCAAGCACCAACTTGGTATTTCCAAGGCTCCAACCTTGTCAATTTGAGGCACCAACCTCTAGGGCTCCAACCCTATCTCTGGTACAGGCTCCGACCCGGTTTCTTGAGGACTCCAATCTTCTAGGGCTCCAACCCTATCTTCCAAGGCATCGACCTTGTCTCTATGACGCTCCAACCTCTTGGTCTCCAACCCTCAACTTCACTTCGTCAAAATATGTTTGGTTCTTCACGGCTCCCAAAGTCTTCTTCAACGAGCCTTGGCACACTTAGTCTCCATGTCACATCATCAATGACAACCTTTTCTTTTTAGAAGGTGTCACCACTGCTCTTTATCGTATCGAAGCAATTTCTCCAAGTCACCTCATGATGTCATCAACGATGCATCATGATAACAATATCTCCAATTTTAGTTTCAAAGTGTCTTCACAAGATGCTCCAAGATGTCGTCAGAGTGCTCCAAACAGATCTTCAAAACAACGTTCCTTCAAGAGTACTTCAAACCCAAAGCCCAATCAAGAACTTCACAATGTATTTAATTGATCCAAGTATAATCTTCAGGTCTTCAATCAGTTGTCCCAAGAATTCTTCAAGGGTGTCTTCAATAACCCTTGCCCAAGTAAGATATCTCTCCAAAATTCTTTCAAGGAATGGTCTTGAATGTTTCCAAAGTATCTCCACATTCACCGGACTATCATAGGTCAATAAACTCAGACCCAAGATTCAATCTACCCATGAGAAATGATACTTCAGACAAGTCTAAGTCACTGCACCTTCACACAAGGTGAAATCACCACAGGTAACTATCTGAGCTTTTATGCCATCACAGGTTTGAGGCACTGTCCACAAAACTGAGCAGATCTGAGCCTAAACTAGGCCTCCTCCACAACAAATGTTTATTGGTTTGAGTTGGTATATAAATCTGCAATCCTGTTACATTATCACAGTCAAATGACAGTCCATTATTGACCCTTCAATTCTGAGTTATGTGGTAAGTTCTGTCACTATTCCGAGCTCCAAATCTGTTCTGTCACAATGATCCGACCTGTCCACAGTCTAGGTCTCCAAGCTGTTCGAAGGATATAAGCTGCTAGCCATTGCAATGGTCACTTTACAATCCTCCACTAGAATTTGCAAAGTCTAAGGTTTGTAGCACTTGATCCCTAGTTCGAGACTGCAACAAGGAGGTCCAAATTATGGTTTTTTCACCGAATTTTATTATTAAAACTGAGGGGCGGAGGTTTATATTTATAGTAGTTTACCATGTTTGAAAGGACACGTCTTTCTAAGAGGGGAGGCTGACATGTGTAACTGAGCATAGGTCGGTTGGGGAGAAAATTATATTTTTCTATCTTAAAAATTCATTATCTCACAAACTATTTGGAATTTTCGGGCGTGTAAGGGCTCATTAGAAAGGCAAAATTATGCCCTAAAAGATGGTACAACATTCAAATTGAGAAGGTACCTCTAGGGTAGGGAAAATTATTTTTTAATGAGACTAACCTTGAAATTCTGTGCAGAAAATATTTGGCACAGAATGAGTGTTTGGGACAACATGTGGTTATTGATGGCTTCTCCATTTTTTGCACCAATAATATTATTATGAGTGTCATCATTCGAGTATCCAACAAGGTCATCATGATAGTGAATCCATAATTTGCCATTTGGAGAGCTTCAAAGAGTTTTCCAACCACCATCTAGATCATTAAATGAGATCTTCCAACAATGTCATCATATGCCATCAAGTGTTCTTCAAGTCCTTCATGTCATGTCCCCAATCATTGTCCATGTCATCAAATGGTCCTCAATGTCATCATATAGTTTCCAACCATGTCATCAAGACCTTCATCGAATGACATCATCAAGTGTAGTCTCCTAGGTTACCAAACAAGGTACATGATTGACACTTAGCACCTTGAGAATATTTGCCATGTTGACATCAAGTTGGTTCCAGGCTTCTTTATCAAGAGTAAGCACATCATCATTAATGGCATCCTTATTAACCAAGAGGGACTTGTCATCATGAGCAAGGACCTTTTCATACGAGGTCTGCATGATATCACTACAAAGGTTTGCCCTTAAGGTTTTTAGGTTTTTACAAGAATATTGATCCTCATATTGACATCAATGAAAACCTTATAACAACATGAGGGTTGTGGGTGTGACACATGAAATTGCTGGGTGATCGAGAAAGATTTTGCTGGTTGAAGCATCCTGCTGACTGCCGTAACGCAACAATATCTCATATCTTTGCTGGACATAAGGAATTGTAAATCTAATCTCTATTTGGCTTGTCTTCTATTGATCTATTATTGTGTTCTATCAACATTTTACTTTCAAGTTTATGTGATTGCTATCTTGTATTTGGCCTAAGAAAGATTGAAGTAAAAGTGCATCAAGCATAGAACACCATTGTTATCTAAATTTGACAAGTTTGGTGCTCAGATTTGTTGTACTTAGATTCTACTTAATAATAAAACCCTCAAGTAGTCAGAAGAGCACTTTTCCCGCATTGGTTTTTCCAGGGACAGTTGTCGAGAAAATCCTTTTGTGTCACTTTGTCATTGTGCATGTATTTAGTTTAGATCTGTATGTGTAGGGTGTTAACGTATTTACTTCGATGGTAATGCTGATTATTTCACATTAATAGCTTAATGTAAATAGAAGTAAATCTGAAAATTAACACTTGGGTTTCCGTTTGAGATATTTAGATTTTTTCACATGTTATTAGAGCAATTGCAGATCTAGCCTGGATCTCCAACAAGAAGACTAAAGAATCTGTGCTGCAGAAAGCAGCAACAACAACAAAAAATTGGACCAGAGAGGGCAGTGCATTAGCAAAAGGAAGCAGAGGCCAGAGTGACGAAGTCTCCATGCAGATCCACGCACTTACTGCGCAGAGGCAACGCAGAAGCTGCACTGAGACTGTCTGCTCATGCAGAGGCCAACCAGAGTGATGCAGTCCAGAAGCTGAGTGCAGTTTAGAGTGCCGGAAGTTGAGCTGCAGACCTTCAGCAGTTGCTGGTGGGGTTAAAATTCGGTCGGTGTAGAATTTAGCCTAAGCTAAGTTGACGAAGAGAGGGAGGAGAACAACTTCTTAGAATATTTTTTGCCAAGGAAGTCTGAAGATCGATTAGAGGATCAAAGAGCGCTGATTCGTTTTTTGTTTGGTAGACTTCCAATAGAGGGAGTCAAATGTCAGAGGGAGCAGAGGGTTCTTGTCTCGCTAAGGACCCTAGATCCGAGTCTCTAGCATAGAGAGGAGGATTCGTTTCGACACATTTTTTGAGTAGATGGCACCCCATGGACTACCTGATCATGATAGGTTGGACGACCTGTCCAACTTTGCAATCTGGAAGTCCAGAATCCTTGTAGTTATGGATGCATACAGCTTGAGGGAGCATGTAGAGAAAGTCCTGGCCACACCGACCGATGCGAATCTCTTGGAGAAGCATGAAGAAGCAGTGGCACACGCTAAGCGCTTCATTATTGGCGGGATCAAAGATCATGTGGTCCCACACATAGCCGAGAAGGCAACCGCTCATGAGTTGTGGGTAGCCCTAACCACAATATATGAGTGAAGATCCGTCCAGAGGAAGATGCTTCTGGAGAACCAGTTGAGGTTATTCATGATGGCCAAGGGAGGGGAGATCGATCCTTTTCTGTCTAGACTACAATCGATCCGGGATCAACTGACTAGCATGGGAGTCAAGGTAGATGACGATGTCATGCTGAGGACTGCTCTCAATGCAGTCATAGAGGACTGAGAAACTTTTGTCCAAAGTCTCTTGGGCAGAGCAAACCTTCCCAATTGAGACAGATCTTCAAGAAGACATATTAGATATTAGATATCTCAAGAGTAGTTCTTCAAGAAAGTAAAAAAGCAATACAAAATTTGCAAAGAGACATTGAAAAAATCACAACTAACAAGAATGAAGAAGTTGCTTGCCTCAAGGACCACAACGAAAAGTTACTAACGCAAATCAAGAAGCTGAAGAAAGACAAGAAGTCGTTAGAAAACAAGGTGCAACAACTTGTCGAAAAGGAATCATCGAAATCTTCAAATGTAGATATTCAAGTTGAAGAAAAAACGAACTTTGATCCAGTAAATGCCACAACTCAAGAAGAAGACAGGCAAGTTGTAGAAAATACAAACTTAGATGTTGTAGTTTCGGCAATGTACATTTCAAGCGAAGGTTCTGTAACCAACTCAATAACATTCTCGCCAGAAGAAAATAAAAAAAGTAAAACCAAAAAAGTTCCCTATCGACATCCAAATCATGGGAGCAGACAACTCGACCAAGCTATGTATTCATAACAGAAACAACAAGCTGATTTTTTGAAGAATACTAATGTCGGTGCAATCCACTCATGTGATAACAAGTCGTCACAAGTTGCTAGTCATCGTAAGATTCCATAGAAGATTGATTTAGGATGGTCCAATCCATTCTCAGTGCGACAATTTTGTATGTCACTTAGAGGATCATATCAGCTTGTATCAACAAAGATAACTACTTCGAGACGAGAAGACATGCGTAACAGAAAAAGAGATCAAGCCTTTTCATCAATAAGCTTTGAGGACAAAGCTTTTTGAGGAGGAAGGCAATGTAATGAATAAAATAATATAAATAATGATTAATTAGTTAATTAGTAATTAGGTTGAAAGACCATGTCTGATGGGACATGACCTTTTGTGAAGAGGCACCTGCCTAGATATAAAAGGAGACCTCATTTGTAATTAACAATCATCTCATTCATCATACTTTCTAATATACTATTTGTATCCTCATGGATATTCGGATATTTCAAGTCTTCTGGAGTATTCTAACTTGAGAAGGAACTTTGTTCGCTTCACAATAGCTATGTAGCTCAGCCAAGAGCCCAGTAGGGGCAGCACAAAGGCTTCAGGGGCTACGCAGGCCCAAAAAGGCCAACAAAAGGCCAACAGGGCTGACGCAGGCCCAGCCAGGGCAGTGTAGGGGCAATGTAAACAAGTCTGGGGTGACACGGGCCCTTCCTGAGCAGCGCAGGGGTTTCTGATGAATGGAAAGGGATGAGTTTTGTAAATCCCGTTTGAGGGTGTGAATCAGCCAGTTTTTCTGTCTTCAGAACGTAGGTATAGTTGCATATTATTTATTTCTCTGTTGGGTTAACCAGTTTGGTCCCTAGATTTGTTGTACTTAGATTTTACTTAATAATAAAACCCTCCAACAACCAGAAGACTGGTTTTCCCACATTGGGTTTTTCCAGTGACAGTTGTCTAGAAAATCCTTGTGTGTCACTTCGTCATTATGCATGTATTCAGTTTAAATCTGTATGTGTAGTTTGTTAATGTGTTTTCTTCGATGTTAATGTTGAATATTTCACATTGATAACTTAATGTAAGTAGGAGAAGTAAATCTGAAAATTAACTGTAGGGTTTCTGTTAGAGATATTCAAAATTTTTCACATCATGAAGGTGTTTGGATTTCGAGACACTTGAAGAAGTTTTCAGTGGTAAAAAACTTGATGCTTCTCATTTTAGAATATTTGGATATCTTGTGTACTTTCATGTGCCTAAAGAGAAAAGAAACAAGTTAGAAGCATCTAGGAAGAAATGAACATTTGTGGGCTACAATGAAACTTTGAAGACATAGAATCTATGTGCCTGGTCAAAGAGAAGTGGACATAAGCCACAATGTCACTTTTGATGAGGATTCTACCCTTGGGAAAGCTAGACATCTCCCGATCCTAAGGAATGACAATGATGATGTTGCAGGAAAGCATGATGAATCTTCTACAGATGACCCAATGCCTGATGTTGAAGGCCCAATGGATCCCTTTGATCCACCTCCTGGTGATCCCTCTACCTCAAGGAAAAGACCTTTGTGGCTCAAAGACACTGTCGAAGATGCTGAAAGACATATTGCTTCGAGAGGGACATTTCATGCAAGTAAGAAGCCAAACAAGTATCAAGGGTAATTAGTTGCTATGAGTACTATTGTTCAATCTAAGCTATGTACGTTCGAAGAAGTCGTGAAACACAAAGTATGGAAGGATGCGATGAATGAAGAGTATGAATCAATCATGAAGAATGATGTCTGGGATGTGGTTCGTAGACGCAAGGACAAGTCTGTGGTCACTTCAAAATGGCTTTACAAAATCAAACATGGTGCTGATGGCAGTGACGAAAAATACAAGGCCAAGTTTGTTGCTCGAGGCTTCTCTCAAAAGGAAGGAGTGGACTATGACGAGATATTTGCACCAGTTGTCCGATACACCACTATCCGATCTATTAGTGCTCTCGTTGCCTCTCAAGGATGGAGCCTACATCAAATGGACGGTAAAATTGTTTTCTTGCATGGCTCGCTTAAGGAGGAAGTCTATGTAGAACAACCTGAGGGGTTCGAAGTACAAGATCGAAGGACATACATATGTAGGTTGAAGAAATCCCTCTATGTGTTGAAGCAAGCCCCTAGGTCTTGGTATGAGAGGATTGATAGTTATCTTATGAAGCTGTGATTTACAAGGAGCGAAGCTGATCCTAACCTATATTTCAAGGTTGAAAAGGACATGCCTCTCATTCTAGTTCTTTATGTAAATGATCTCTTTCTGACAGGTGCAAACCCTCTCATTTATCAAAGCAAGAGGGAGTTGGCTTTCGAGTTCGAGATGAAGGACCTAGGTCTGATGCATTACTTCCTAGGCCTGGAGGTCTAGCAAAAGCTAGGTGAGATTTTCCTTTCTCAAGGAAAATATATTGTGAAATTGCTTAAGAGATGTGGGATGGTGGATTGTAAGTCTGTGTCTACTCCAATGGAACTCGACTTCAAGAAGCTATGTGGAAATGCTGCTGGGCTCGAATTGGAAAATCCTTTCGAGTATCGACAAATTGTGGGGGTCTTGATGTTCTTGGTAAACTCTCGTCTAGACATATGTTTTGCCGTGAATACATTGAGTCAATTCATAGTCGAGCCTCATCACACACACTGGATTGTTGCTAAGAATCTCTTGAGATATCTCTGTGGCATAATCATCTATCCACTGAGATACATTGCCGGAAATTTGAGACTACATGGTTATACTGGCTCACTGGGTTGCAATGTGGTGGATCGTAAAAACACGTCTAGATGTTGCATCTCAATAGTGTCTGCTTCAGTTTCTTAAGTAGGAAATAGAAATTGGTTGCGTTAAGCACCGTCGAGGCTGAATACATTTCTGCTAGTATGGGCTGTTGTGAAGTTGTTTGGTTGAGGAAGCTCTTTAGTGAGTTATGTGCTCTATACCATCGTGATCTATTGCGACAACCAAAATGGTATTCGCCTTTCAGAGAATCCTGTGTTCCACGACCTCTTGAAGCACATTGATATCATTTACCACTTTATCCGGGATATGTTATGACGGGGACCAATAAGGCTCCAACACAACCAGACTGATGAGTAGGTCGCAAACATCCTCACAAACTCCTTAAGGAAGGTCAAATTCTTAGCCTTCCGAGAGAGACTTGGAGTCGTGGAAAGACCCTCCTATGAGGGTCTTGCTCGCGTTGGACACTGCGCTCTGGGATCTCCTGGGGGCTTGGGGTACTTCTTGGAGCTATGAGCGACCATAGGGTGAGTGGTTCACCTTAACCTATTAGTGCATTATGTACAGGGTGAGTGGTTCACTTTCCCCTATGATACACCATGATGGTTGGCATGTGTGTAGGGTGAGTGGTTCACCTTCCCTTACGATTGCAGACACATGTATGTAGGGTGAGTTGTTCACCTTTCCCTGCGATTGACATATGCATAGGATGAGTGGTTCACCTTCTCCTGCTGACGCGCCAACATACATCCTACCCATGTAGTCCGAGATATGGGAAGTACCTCTCATCTGACATCTTCATCACTCACACAAATTCTCTCCTCTCATTGGTTTGTATTACAATGGGCATTCTTCTCTCTCACATGTGGATCAAGGAGGATGAAATTTTAGACTGAATTGCAGGGCCAAAAATCTCCGGAAATTGTACAGTTTGACCAGCATTGACCGTGACCTTCTAGACATCATTTGACTTCGATTTTTTGGGGTTATTTCACTCTCTGCATGCCACAACTTCTGGCTCAGAAACTAAGGCATTTTGTCTATGTTGCCAGGAAACGTGGGTGCGGGTGCGGGGACGGGGACGGGGACGGCATTTTTTGAAACAGGGTGCGTGGGTTCGTCTGGGTATTTTTATATTAATATATATTATAAATTATAAATTATAATTTATATATCATATAGAATACTATATTTTATAAATTATAAATTTAATGAAAATTAAGACTAAACAAACTCTAAGAACAAAAATTTAAAATATTCCAAATTAACGCTCTAAACTAAAACTAAACCAAAAAAACTAAACTAAGAGTCAAACTAAAAAAAACGAATTCTAAAACCTATCATAAAATAAAACTATTTTAAAACTAACGCTATCAAAAGCGGAATGAATAAAAACTAAGATTTAAATCTAAACTAACAAAATTAAAAATTAACAAATCTAAACCTAAACTATACTAAACCCTTATGCACGCAAAATGAATCCGATCAAAACAAATCAATGCATACATATGATATTTCTTATCTGCGTGAGTTTCAGGTTGGGCGACGGGAGGAGGAGCCCGATGTCGACACAAAGCAGAATCTGAAGGCTCGGTAGCAGAGAAACTATGCAGGTCGAAAGCCACACTCTTTTTTTGTGTGCGTTTTGTTGTGCAGGTTAACGTCCACGACAGAAGAAGGATGGAGCTCGAGGGATGATCGCTTCGTTTTCTGAGTGCGTTTATTTGCAGGGTTAATGATGCTACGACGACGTAAGAGGGATGAGGAAAATGGTTCGATAGCAGAGAATGCTGCGTTTGCGAGAAGTGGAATGCTGGGCGGTGAGAAAGAATGGGAAGTAGCGTGCGGAATGAAGAGGGTGGAGAATTTAAGAGTCAAGACTAAACAAACTCTATTTTATTAAATTATAATTTATTTTTAATATTTATTAAAATTTAATTAAAATTTTTAATTTTTAATCATTTAAAAAATTTTATATATTTGAAAAAATTGTTCATGAAGAACCCTAAAGAACCTGAAATTCGGGTTCTAAGTACCCAAACGATAGGTTCTTCATACCAAAAGAACCCAAGAACCCGATTTTTTTTTTGAAGAACCCGGTTCTTCTGAGAAGAACCCGGTTCGTTTGGGTTCTTTAGGGTACTTGGGTGCGGAGAATCCGGTACTTGGGTGCGGGAACCCGGTGCGGGTTCGGGAACCCGTGCAACGTAGAATTTTGTGCACTTTAACCACAGACCAAAATTGCAGGTTGATCACAAATTTTAGGACAACAATTTGACCGAGTTTGATTGTTGACTTTGTAATTGTTTTTGGTGGACTTTGACCTCCTGATTAGGTCGAGTCTCACTGGGGAAGAATGAGCTGTTTTGAGGATAATTTATTGCAGTTTTGACCAACGTTGACTTTTTGGTTAGTGTTGAAGTTTGACCGCAGAAATTGATATGGTTGTTTTGACTTCGAATTGGGCAAGTCAATTTGACTTTTTGTACTCTCTCTCTCTTCTGAACATTTTTATATAATAATAAGAAGAATTGATCAAAGGGTTATCCCCACATTGGGGTTTTTTCCCTGGCATCCGCCAAATTTGGTGTCTGCGTGTCTTGGCTTTTCTTTTGCATTTTTGTTTCATGTTCTATTTACTTTTATTGTCAATGGGATTAATGGTTAATGTGATTGCTATTGGAAATATATTGGAAATTGTTATTGGGCTGCTTAAGGAACATTCAAGTAATTGCGCTAAGCATAGAACATACCATTGTTAGCTAAAATTAACGGTCGAACCATCTTTTGCCAACTCGACTGGGACAATTCTGTGTTGGTTCTCATAGACTTCGAATAGAGACATACCACTATATACCACGGCAGGATAGGATTTGCCAACTCTATCACTCGTAGGAGCCAAAGACATAAACACACCTCCTTTTTAGGTGCCCCCTATACTAAGAGATCAAAGAACACTATCATTCTTTATATTGGGATTCAGAAGGCTCCATCTCTACCTTCTTCAGATACTAAGAGCAATGATGCTTAGAGCTCTTCATCAAGGAGATTTTCAGCCACGAATATCAGCACCTACAAACCATGCCCTGTCTTGGGATGGCTAGGACAGTCACCTCATACTTTCATGTGGATTTGTCAAATCAGGGGCACAAGTGACAAGTGGAGGCTTAGAATGCTACAGACAATAGAAGGGTGAGATCTTGGGTCTCTTATCAGCCTTCCTCTCGATGAGATCGATTGATACCATTGAGACCAATTCGATGAGGTCGAACCATACATTAGTTCGCAGGGTCTCAGAGCACTAGAGGGACTAGCTCTAGATAGCTCCAAAGCAAAACACCCTTGACAGGTTCGATCACCTCCCAGTTCCATAGGTATGGCTAGAGACCTATTCAAAGTTTCTCGTTTTCAACCTCAAATGCTAGGAGTATCCCTTGCTCATACATCCCCCCACGGATCATACAATGGAATCCACTGTTGGCCCCGAGGGACTTTGACAACAAGCCTATACCCAATTTGCCACCCTCACCATTGGTCATTAGACTTAGAAGCCCCTAACATCTCTATCTCCATTGCTAGACCTTACCATTTCACTCACTCAATCCTTTTCAGCAGGGCATTATTATTTTGTATTGTGCTGCAGACTATTGAGTATTTTGTATTATACCACGGTCTCTTATATACATGTCTCAGAAGCATTACTATTGGTTTCTTTCTCTCTATATATTATTTTTAGCATTTTTAGGAGATACACTTGCACTCCCACATTGTAGTCATATTGACTGTACTCTTTTTTCAATCCCATTGACCTACTTTTGTAGTCATTAGTTAGGTGATCAAGATTCGAAAAGCTAGTGCAGCCACTATAAGTACGGCAGTCAAACGCGGTTGGGTGATCAAGATTCGAAAAGCATTATTCCTTTCTTATTTGGGGTTTAATTATTTTAAATTTTAATGTTCGTACGCGGTTGGGTGATCAAGATTCGAAAAGCATTATTCCTTTCTTATTTGGGGTTTAATTATTTTAAATTTTGATGTTCGTTCTGCAGCTGCGGTGTTAACCCTGTGCAAATTTAACATTGAAAGATGGAGATCAGAAGCCAACACGGATGATTGAACGGATTTCCACTCTTCAATCTGGAAGATCGATTCCAATTCCAAAGTATACCAATCTATCAACGTAATTATTTTATATTATTCAACCACTTCCTCCCTCGTGGCACCTTGTGCAGATAACACACTAATGGAAATTTGTGAATTATATTGCCTATCGTTCTTAGTATCGACCCGGGTCATATAGCATCTTGGAGTATAACCGACATATGACTATCACGAGATAAATGTTGCATGAATGATCTATCAAGGCTGACGACCGTAACAACCCCTAGCTCGGGAGGATAACAGTCACACCGAGACCCCACGAGTAGAAAGTGGCAGTGGGGTAAGGGTTTCGATCTGTATCAATTGAAGTGGATTCCTTGATTGAATTCTCTGCTGGTGGAGATACTGGTGTTGGAACCGGCAGTCTGTAGGAAAGGAAAATTTTAGGATGTAATATTGGTAGGTGGGTTGATTTTCTGTATTTTTTGAGAAACAATATTGGCCTTTTTTTATTTTTTTCTAAAAAATAATTCCTTCTTTTCATAGTATGAAATTATTTTACTTTCAAAATCGCCAAGATTTTAAATAGACTAATATAATATAATCATAAATTTAAATATTTTTATAAAACTATCATTTAACATTTTACAAATTTTATTTTACTTTCAAAATCGCCAAGATTTTAAATAGACTAATATAATATAATCATAAATTTAAATATTTTTATAAAACTATCATTTAACATTTTACAAATTTTCTATTAGAGATTACTAAAATTGAGCAAAGTTTCTAAACTTTCAAATAGATATCCATCCTTAAAATTTTCCATGTCTGTAGTTACAACGAATTGTAATCTAGACACGTTGCACCCTTCACCCTCCTGTTCCTTACATAGTTTTAATCAGCAGTCCTGCGATGTTCTCAGAAAAGATTGTCTGAGGTTTATTTTGTGTAACTGATAATCTGTACACTAATTATGCCAACACAATGGGAATTCATCCTTTTCTTTTTCCCCAATATATTTATTTACTTTTTCTTGAATATTTTTTTCTTGGCAATCGGGAGTAACTTCTTCTTTAATAAAAATTCTGAATTTTTATTGGAAATCCCTGGGATGGTCCGAGATTGGATCAGCAGAGAAATTCTGAACAACTGTGGTTGTGGTCCAAAGCCAATAGATATGTTGTTAAGAGTGACGAAATTTTGACGGAAGGTCTAATGACCAATGGCCTGGATGACACTTTGCTTTGATCTGAAATGTGATGAACTAATCGAATTTAGATTACGGAGATTCAGAAATAATTGGATTATAAGGAAATCTATTTGGATAAAATATTATATTGAATAAATGTGTGAGAGTAACAATAGAATCTGACAAGATGAATAATTATAGATGAGGGCGCATAAAATTACCGAAATGGTGTGCCTTTTCAGGCAGGAACATACACTTCTTTTCATTATTTAGTAATTATTTGTATATGTTTTTATATATTTATGTTTATTATACACTCACATGAAAAAGAAATAAAGGACTTCTTCAATGGTTGGGATAATGGGGGCTATTTTGATGTTTTTGTCAAGGGGATGGATTAATGTTTTTATGTTATGTTGTTAGGAAATATGGGTTTGGGGACGGGTACGTCATTTTTTGAAATAGGATGTATGGGTTTGTTGAGGGTATATAATAATTTATAATTTATAATTTATAGATTAATGGTTTTCGAGGACGGGTATGTCATTTTTAAAAATAAGATGTGTGGGTTTGTTGAGGGTATATAATAATTTATAATTTATAATTTATAGATTAATGGTTTTTTGTTATGTTGTCAGGAAGTATGGGTTCAGAGATGAGTACATCATTTTTTGAAATAGGATGTGGGTTTCTTGAAGGTATATAATAATTAATAATTTATATATATAATATATAAATATAATAATATTATATTTTATAAATTACAAATTTATAATTTATAATATATATGAATTTGTATATTTTTCAACTTTAAACCAGAAAATTAAAAAAGTTTTAATTCCTCTCTGTAACGGTAATACAAGTACTAAGTAGTTATAAAAAAGTTTGATGTTGTTTATGATCTTGATAGTTGGGCTTGGGTCAAGTTTTATGAATCATGTAAAAGGATAAATTTTTGAATTTGCTGAAAGAATTGAGGCAAGCCTTAGTTGGTTCTTTGTTCATAGAATTTTATGGTTTATCATATTTATTTTAAGTTTTCTCAAGGTAATATTAAGTAGGCTTCAAATGGATTGGAATTTTACTTTAATTTAAATATCCAATTTAGACTCTCCATGCCCATTTTGGAGATATCTCACACTTCCTTATTCACGGTAGTAAACATCAAATTTTCACATTTTTTAAACTATAAACATTAACCATCCAAGTGTGCAGTTTATATGTTGACATCATTTCTTAAGCAAAGATGTTTTTCTGTTGAATATAAGTTATAACAGTGCACAGAAGGCGTGAATACCTCCCTTTGCTGCCTCTGTCTGCTCCCCCTGTTCTCTGCTTGTATACTTCCCCCCCTCCTTTGTTCCTTTGTCACCTCCCTCTGCTTGTATTGCGTGAATGAATGCCTCTGTCCCTATGTATTGCATCCTTTGTCCCTGCGTGAATGAATGCCTCTGCTGCCGTAATACCTCGGCCTCTCGTCCCTGCTTGAATCTCTCCGCCTCTCCGTCGAATGGATACCTCGGCCTCTCGTCCCTGCTTGAATATTGGTCGAACGAATACCTCAATGAACTCTTCCTTGGGTCAAACAAATGAACTCGATGAATGGCTTCTCATTCTTGCATCGAACTAATGAACTTAGTGAAATGAAGTGAAGTGAGAACTTAGTTTAGGTTTAGACTTAGTATTTACTATTTACATTTTGATTTTAATAATTAATAATTTTGATTTTTTCAATTCAAAGTTTTAATTTGTAATTTTGTTAAAACATAATATTTATTAAAATTTAATTTTAATTTTTTAATTTCAATAATTTTTTTTAATAAAAAAATTTAGTCAAAATTAGTCATCGAGAACTCAAAGAACCTGATTTTCGAGTTCCAAATACCCATCATTTGGGTTCTCCGTACCCATTAAGGCAGAAGAACCCATTTTTTTTTTTTGGAGAATTCGGTTCTTCACAGAATAACTCAATTTTTTTTTTTTTTTGGAGAACCCGGTTCTTTATAGAAGAACTCAATTCTTTTGAGTTCTTCTCAAAAGCACCCGTACCCGAATTCGAGACTTGGGTTCGAGAACCCCACCCCCGAGTTCGGGTACCCGTGCAACCTAGGTTTTTTGAGCCCCTAATCACTTATAGTTTAAGTGAGATTGAAGGAGTTATAAGAGGCACATTTGGCATGGTTTGTTTGGGTGCAAATGATAAGAAGATACCTTAAGCAGTCAAAAGTACTTGTGAATGAGAATGACATTGCATGGTTTTCAAAAGCACTGTACTGGGAACAGTTAGTGGCAGATCACTCTCAGCAACCTTTCTTGCATACAACATTGAATTTAAAGAAATGAATTCGACGATGTTGTTAAACGTTGGATATAGATGGTCTAATTCAAAGGGATTTTTTTATCAATGTCCACCAACTACAAAGGTGAATTTTGGGACAAGAAAGAATCTCCAGAATGCAGAACAGGGAGTAATCAAGTAGAACTGAGGATAGTTAGCATTTTCTTAATATATAAGAAGCATTTCTCTTTTGAGAAATGCTTGTCGTGACCTTCAGTTGCCCTGCAAGACATTTTCATGTTTAAGATTGAATCATTGTTCTTCATAGAATAATTTATCCACGTAAGCACACACAGCACAGCAGGAATATTATGGATAAAGCAGAAACGGTACATAAGTACACACAGCACAGCAGCAATATTATGGATAAAGCAGAAACGGTACATTTGTTTTACTAGTTAATATTTTATCTATGAAAGCTGATAGCAGCTTATTGGAACGTTGACTGGTTGGTATTTAGTCACACTATCGGCAAATTCTTTAAACGATAATATTCTTTTAAAAATTATTTTGCCCCTCATTATAATGTAGTGACGTAAATTATATTTAAATATGTTAATTAGTTTATGTTGTGTTCGTATGCGGCTGGCAATTTCTTCAAATTTCTTGAACAATATACGTGTTATTCTCTGTTGTCAGTGGATTGAAGTTTACAGTTGTGTGCATTGCTTACAGTTTTGTGACAGAACCACTTTCATATGGTCTAAATGTGGCTCTGGATGCTACTTGTGAAAAAGAACCCACTGAAAAGGCGACACCAGATAAGCCCAACTGCACAGGCAGTTTCATGGATTCAGTTCTCTGCTCGTCTCTGAGATCAGCTTTTGTTAAACATTTAAAATATTTGAAAGGTTCCTATGTGGCTTCTGTGTCCTACATCTGATGATTCTGTTAATACCATCTTGTCCATTAGTTTCATCTACAGCTTGGTGGATTTGGTCAGTGATCCGCTGGCAGACTACATATCCTAGAAGAGTTTTATAATTCTTGTAAAAAAGTCAAATGTTCTTGCTTCCAATCCATGGAAGCCCTGATTTAATTCCACTAATTCATTGACCTTTCCAACAGGTCAAAGATGATTGTAAGTCATAACTAACTTCTATGATTAATCTTTGAAATTGATAAGTGCTCAGTGAAATTTGCTAAATGAGGTTTTGAGGTTCAGGTTACTGAAATGCAATATATACCGAATAGTTTAAGTTTCTGTTCCCTTATCCAAATGTAATTTTATGAAATTCTGTAAATTCCTTCCATTGTAATACAAATCTAATATCAGTCAAACGAAAATGTTCTATTACAATTTATAATCGATCCCTTATTTTTCAATATAAGGGTGATTCGTAAGAGAATTTTTTATATAATATTTTAATCAATCCCTTATTTTTCAATATAAGGGCGATTCTTAAGAGAATTTTTTATATAATTTTTGACAAAACATTGATGGGTGCCTCATGCGTATACATATATTTTGTAAGAAAAATTGTGAATATAAGTTGCAAACAATTTTCTATTTATCAGTTCATTGGTTTATAGTGAAAAGCTCATCGTCTACATTTTCTTATCACATTGAGAAAAGGCAAGTGCTTTATACAATGTGGTACTAAGGAGATTTATACGGTTTGTGAGTGACATATGGAATAAATGGCTTTCCACGCACACAACTATTTAATATTGATGAAATGCGTAATGGTATTTATAAGTGAAAATATTAAAAAACTATATTTAATGTAAAAAAATTATTTGGGAAAGATATTTAGCAAATACAAATTTATCTAGATTATTTTTTTGGAGTAATTTTAAAATTAGATTCATTTTTATTAGTTTTTGGGGTAATTTCAAAAGTAGTTTCACTTTGCTATGAGAAAAATAGGTTTCTTAGCCCTTGGGGTGATTGGACATATGGATGGTGGATTAGGTTAATGCTTGGCTTTGGGCTTTGGTAGTTGTTCTATTTGATATGATGACTAATCTATTGGGTGCACACAACTTACGAATTCTTTGAAAATTATTATTTATTGTAATTGGTAACTTCACCTTGTAGGCCTTGCTAGTTGTTCTATTGTGTTTGCTTCTCATACAAACGACTTGTCCTTCTATGAACTTTTATTGAACACTTTCATTTGACAAACTCCTTGTCATTTGACTCTATTGTTTTGCATGTGCCTTATTGTAACTTCCTTTGGTTCAAACATGTAGCTTTTATTGACAAGTTCGAAATAAGGTTGCACTAGTAGTTATTGGTCCACAACTCTAATATTTTCTAGCTACCCTTAGAATTAATATACTAGTTGATTTCATAGCCACCTTCAATGAATTTGTGGTGTATGCTTTTCACACTTAGTTTTCATTATACACCAACCCTTTGTGGCTAGTAGGTTGTGTGATTTTTCTATTGAACTTTTATACATCTTATGCTTGTTAATGATTGCTATAGATCAACATGACACACACTTGAATTTACTATAAACAACATAGTTACCGATTAAATGAGAAATTCACTGAGTACTTGTTTTTTGGAGGTAGGAAAAAAATCATTGGATTTTGAGAAGTGATGATTCAGAATACATTTTTTTTTTGAGTATATCTTTTCTTATGTATCAAGTATGATTTTTATTTATTTATTTATTTATTAATGTTAGTGTTTTTCATGTTGATTTTGAAAAGTGCTGATGCAACATCAACCCCTTTTTTTAGATTGGTTTTTGGAACTTAACCATTTTCGAGTTGTCTTATTCATTTTTTTTTGTTTTTTTCCTCGTATCTTTATTTTTTAAGAGTGTTCCAAACATGTGTTTTTTGTTTTTCTTTGGAATGTTTTTTTATAATGATTTTTTTTTTCAAAGTTAAAAAAATAAAATAATAACATTAATATTTTTAGGTCATGATTTTTATGTATTTATATATTGCTAATTAATATTTCAATACACATACAATAATTGTCACTAAATAATAATAATTTTAAACACTACAAAAACTATAGATTTTGCATATAGATGTAATTAAAAAAATATGTATTGCATGACTTTTTCGCAAAAAATGAAATGTTAAATGAAATATTTTTATAAAAAAAAGTTGAAAAAATAATAAATTTTAGATTGGAAGATGAAAAACACTTCCTTTTAGACTACCCAACTCTTACTCGCATTCGCTCTCAATTCCCTACCATCTGCCACACTTCCCATGTTCTTGACCTATTATGCCAACCCATCTATAGTGATATTGGAGCACTTATTTTCCTTCTCTTTCACAAGAGAAACAAGATTTTGAAGAATCAAACTTAGATTCTTTCTCCTTTCTTAAGGTTCGATAAATCGTGGTGAAAATTTTGCGGTGAATTTTCTCCATTAATACTTGGGTCTGCGGTGAATTCTGTGGTGAATTCTGCAGTGAAAATTTCTACATTAATACTTGGGTCTGCGGTGAATTTTCTCCATTAATACTTGGGTTTGTGGTGAATTTTCTCCATCAATACTTGGGTGTGCGGTGAATTTTCTTGATTAAGGGTCAACTGTCCAGTTTGCTGATATTCATGTGCACACATTCGTTATCTTTTTCTAATACATATTTTCTCATATATTCTCAAGTATGAATAATTCACCACAGCTACTAAAGATTACCAAAGGTAGACCTAGCACAGTGACTCTACAGAGCCCTTATGAGTATATAGAGTCTTTAGGAAACGTAGAGAAGAAAGAGAAGTCAAGCTACAAACCCAGTTAGAAGCCATGCTAGAAAACAAATTCACATCTCTTGAAGACAAGATAAAAAAACAAATAGAAAATAAAATAGAACTATTAGAGAATAAAATGGAGGCAATGGAGATTAGGTTGCAGGTCATAGAAAAACAAAAGCAAGATTCGAACCAAGCATCCCAGCAAGGAGATGCTGATAATATAGAGAGTCTTAAAATGAAGGACATGATTAAAGAACTAGAAGAAAAATTTAACAACAGTCTCATCCTAAATAGTGGGACAGGTAAATTAGATATCAAACCAATTAAAGATGAAATGAAAAAATTGATCGAATTAGACCATGAGCATAACAAAAGGGCTTTGAACCTTATAATCTTCGGTTTGAAAGAGGAGGTAGATGAGGATACTTTAGCCATAGCCCAGACAAAATTAATAATAGATTACAAAATTGAAACCACGTGTCTCACATAAGCAACAAGGTTAGGGAAATTAACTGAGAATAAAGGAAGGCTGATTCGAATAAAGGTGAGCTCTACTGACCATAAATATGACATACTTAGTAAAACCTTAAGTCTAAAAGGAACGAGAATATTTATAAACGAATATCTCATTCCAAAATATCAAGTAGAATTAAGAAAGGAGGTTCTAAAGGTAAAAGAAGCTAGGAAGGAAGGAAAATGGGCAATAATCAGAAATAGAAAGGTCGTTATTCGAGATAGAAACCAAAAATATAGTAATAAATAGCAATTCAACATGCTCCGAATTCTTTCTTGGAACTGTCGGGGCTTTCCATGGAACAAAGGCCCCAAACTAAGTTGGATCTCAAATGATGTTGATATTATATTACTTGTTGAAACTTGGGAGCACGAAGAATCTAAGGTCCCTAACATAGATGGCTTTGCACTATGGTCTACCTGGAACAAACGATCCTCCCGTAGAGACATTGGGGGCATAGCTTGCTACATTAAGAACATCTCACCCCGTGCTAGGATTTATAAAAACGACCCTTACAACCAATATAGTTGGATTGAGATTACTGACATTAGTTGTAAAAAGACCTACATAGCAATCTGTTATTTTTCCCCCATTAATTCTAACTTCTATAAGAAAAATAATCTAGATAAAAATAGTCCTTACAATGGTTTAGAGAATGATATTTCTAGCCTAAGTAATGAAGGTAATATCCTTTTAGTGGGTGAATTTAATGCTCGAACTTCAAGCAACCAAGCTATTCTTCTAAGCAATCATTCCAACCCCAATCCTCTTTGGTTAGACGAAGACCTTACTCTGGCTAGCCGGTACAAAAGGAGCTCTGAAGACCTCGGGGATAATTTGTTTGGGTCAGAGCTAGTCAAGCTTTGTAGTGCTCAGGATCTCATAATTTGCAACGGTCTAAAGAAGTGGCCCAATTCTAGCGAGATGACCAGCATCCATGGGCTTGGCAGCAACGTGGTAGACTATGTTATTTCCGATCTCCCTTTATACAACGAAATAATAAATTTTGACATCTTAGACGACCACGAGCTTGACTCTGATCATAGGCCTTTACTCATAACTCTCAATTTTGTCATGCATAGAGATCCCATAGAAGATAATCCTTATAGTCAAAAGAACTTAATCTTTGATAGAAATAAAAATGATCTCTTTCTAAATGAATTAAAAACTAATTTTCTTCTTTTATCTAGTATAGACAACATAGATGACCTCTATCATAATTTTACTACAACCCTCTCATATTCTATTAACAAGTTCTCAATTGAAGTCTCAAGTAATAAAAGAAATAGCAAAACCAACCCATGGTATGACAAAGATTGTAAAAGTGCGAGGAGAGCAATTAAGGAAGTTGTTGATGAATCTCTCAAAATTGACAAGATAAAAATCTACAAAGCCCTAACTAAAAGGAAAAAAAAAGCAATATATTCGTAAAAGACAAGAGAATATCTTACACCTCTCTAAGGTGGCTCCTAAGAAATTCTGGAGGCAGATTCTAACTAGGAAAACTAAAGATAATAATAAAATTGCTTTACAAGACTGTAATTCCTATCTTAAAAAGCTTTATGAATCTCCAAATGCCAGGGATTTTGAAACCATGCTCACAACGAAAGAAGTTTTCTCATTAGAAGACATTGATTTTGGGGTTAAACCCCTGGAAAATGGGAAAGCTAAAGACATTGAAGGTTACCAGGTAGAAATCTTAAAAATTGGAGGTCCTGTCCTCATTCCCCATATCCACAAGATTTTCAACCAAGCAGTCAAGCAAGGGTTCCCTAAACCTTGGACTCAGAGCCTCATTATCACTATTTTTAAAAGTGGGGATACAAATAACCCCTCTAATTATTAGACAATTATGATCAGCCCTCTCTTAGCCAAGTTATATGGTATTATTTTTGAAAAGAAGTTGAGCATTTGGCTTGAAAGTGAAGGTAAGCAGGCTAAAGGCCAAGCGGGTTTTAGAAGGCAACACTCAACAACGGACCACCTCGTTACGCTTAGGATCATTGTGGAGGAATGCCGCAATGATAAATCCAATCTCTTCTGTTGCTTTGTGGACTTTAGAAAGGCTTTTGATACGGTTGCTAGCAACAACCTAAGGAATAGATTAGAAGAGCTAAATGTTCCTTTCGAGCTAAGAGCGGCCGCTATAAGGTTATACGAGAATGTAATTGCCAAGTTAAAGAGCAATGAGGGGTGGTCGAAAGATATTAAGTGTAATATCGGAGTTAAACAAGGTTGCCCCCTCTCCCCTACCCTATTTGGAATTTACATCGACAAGCTAGAAGGTTGTTTAGAGGAAGCAGGATGTGCTAGCACAATATTAGCTGGGATAGTCATCATCCTTCTTCTCTATGCTGACGATATTGTTCTTCTCACAAGGTGCCCATCTGATCTTGATAAGCAACTTAGACTTCTTAAGGATTTCTGCTCTACCATGGGTATGTCTGTTAACACTGACAAAAAAAAAGTTATGATTATCAAATCCAAGGACACTTACGCTAATTTTATGTATGACAATAGTAACTTGGAGGAAGTGTCTTCTTACAAGTACCGAGGAATTGATATTCATCACAAGCTCAACTGAAACTATAACATTCAGAAAATGATTAATGGGGGGTGGAAAGCTTATTTTGGTCTTGAAAATAATTGTAAAACGACAAACCTCGTAATGTGGGATAGAAAGAAGTTCCTATTTGAAACTTTAGTCACTCCTGTTATCTTTTATAGAAGTGAGGTTTGGGGTTGCAACATCTCTAGAGAATCCTGGAGAAATATTGAGCAAATCTAGAAGCGTTTTATAACTTATAACCTTAAAATTAAAAGTAATACACCCTATCCTATTCTCCTTATAGAAGTGGGTCTTTCCCCTATCGAGAGCCTAGCTATGACTAGGCTTCTGTTGTACAAGCACAAGCTCAATAGCATAGGAGACCATAGACTTCCTAAGCTAACTTTAAATTCCAGCCAAAACCACCTAAGGCTTAAATGAGGTTGGTATAAAGACACCAGGGCCTGGTTAAACTATTGGGAGATCGACGAGAATGTTTCATTGCAAAACATTAATAACATTAAAAAAATTGTTACTTCTAAGTTCAAAGAAAAAATGTGGTGTGAGAAAGATCTAGCAGCTAAAAGAAAATTAAGATATTATAAGGAGGTCGTCAGCCCCACCCTAGAAGATCAAAAATCTATCTGTTTTAACTAGCTCAAAGAAGAAAATTAATATAGCCAAGATTAGAACGAACTCTCATGAGCTCCATAGTGAAACAAGTCGTTGGATAGTTCCTAAAACACCATGGATGGAAAGGATCTGCCATCTCTATGAGAATATGAATATCGAGGATGAAAATCACTTTCTGTTAGAGTGCCCCGCATACAACCACATTAGAGCTCAATTTCATAATCTTTGTTGCAATACTGACCTTCCTAGCCTTTTAAGATGTTAAAATTATAGTGAGCTTGGGAGGCTTCTCTCCAAGCTTTTTGAGCATAGGAATAAAATCTTAAATCAAACTAAATAACTCTTTTCTTTAGGTCCGATAGACCAAAGATTGGTCTCAGTGGACGTTAACTACCACCATCATCAACAGACGGTGACCATCACAATCATTTTTTTTTAAATTAAAAAAATAATTTTAATAAAAATTTCAAGTAAAAATAATGAAAATAATGTTTAAAACACACACAATTAAATTAAAAAAATCCTTAAAAATAAAAATAAAAATATATAAGTAAAAAAAAAATACTATTAAATTAAAAAAAAAAAACATGTTTAAATAAACAACGTTAAAAAAAACTAAAAAAAAAATTGTAAATCTATTAATTTTGGAAAAAAACCATGTTTTTTTAAATAAAAACATTAAAATACAAATAAAGACATTAAAAAAAAGCGAAAAGAACAAATTAAAAACAATAAAAAAATATAAAAATCATTAAAGAAATAAAATTTTAAAAATTTGAAAAAAATAAATAAAACAAAATTAAAAAAGAAAAATTAAAATAAAATAAAAAAGATTAAAACAACTTTTAAAATAAAAATTTAAAAATCAATGCCCCTTGGGCCTTGGTCGATTCTTGGAATCGACTTGCTCATGCTCAGGGCCGCATGAGCTCTGTGTCTGTTCACGCTTGTGCCCTGGTCGTGGGGGCACATGACTATGTAGCTCCCTATCCACCCAGGTTTGAGCCCCCTACGGGCCATGGGCATGCCATGTCAATTCCCAAAATCGACTTGGCCTGCCCAAGGCCCGCGGGGCCTCACGCTTGGGTAGGCCAAGTCGATTCTTGGAATCGATTAGGCTCACCTTGGGTTCGTGGGGCTTCAATTTTTTTTTTAATTATAATTTTCAATATTTTTTTAAATGTTTTATTTTTAAAATGTTCTTTTTGTTAATTTTTTTTTTTTCTTAAATTATGTTTACTTTTGGAAATATATTTTGGGTTATTTATTTATTTTTTCATCTTTCTAATTTTTTATTTTTTATTTTATTTATATTCCATTTTTTATTTTTATTTTATTTTTTAAAGATTTTTTAATGTTTTTTTTGTGTTTTTTTTACTTGCCAATATATATATATATATTATTTTTTATTTTTATTTTTTTCCGTTTTGGTTTTAGTTTTTATTTTTCAATGTTTTAATTTTTGTATATATATATATATTATTTTGTTTTATTTTAGTTTTTGAAGGGGAGTCTGTGTTGATCATTGAGTAGCAAGCCGATCCCATTGTGTGCCAATTTAATAGTTTATTTTAAAGTTTTAGTTATGATTAATCGTGCTTGCCTCCACAATGTGGCAATTTCATGGTTGGTTTTAAGTTTTCATTACAATGGGTTGAGTTCGCCCACAATGCATGTCAATATGATAGTTAATTTTTAAATTTTTGTTACAATTTGTCAAGTTATCTTAGGCTAAGATTTTAAAATCGCTATACTTTTAACATTTAAAAAAGAAATTGCACTTGATATAATTATTATTTCATTCAAGTATTCATTTTTAAGTGTTTTTAGTCATAAATTTTTTCCATAATGCCATGGCTGAAATATGTTGAAAACTTACCATTTTTTTGTAGTCATGATCTTTGGTTGTTGAAAAATTGTCAAAATTTTAAAGTTTTTCTAAGTCATGATATTTTATCTTTAATGCTATGGGTGAAAACATTTATAAGTTTTTTTTTTCTTTAGTACCATGACTGAAAATTGTTGGAATTTTAAGGTTTTTCATATACGTGATAGTTTATCTTTAACGCCATGCCTAAAAATCGTTGGAATTTGAAGGCTTTTTAGAGACATGATATTTTATTTTAATGTCATGCCTGAAAATCATTAGAAGTTTAAGACTTTTGAGAGACGTAATATTTTATCTTTAATGTCATGCCTGAAAAACATTGGAATTTAAAGGTTTTTTAGAGTCATGATATTTTATCTTTAATGTACTTGTTAAAAATGCTTACATTTTACCTAGGGGGAATAAACGTTTTTCAAGCATCAATAATTTTCGTTTTTAGGGCGTTTTTGTACAATTTTTTTTTTTTTTTTGGGGTAAATCAGAATACTCTATTAATTCGAAAAGAGAAACGTTACATATGCTACAACCTTGGTTGGTAAGCTGCGGTTAACCAATCCTAGCCTTAGCTGATCGATTTCGGGGCTGCCTCCGTGGAGGAAACCAACCTGGAAAATACTTGAGACAAGAAATTACAAAATGCGCAGCAGCGCTGATGTATCAAGATATTACAAAATGTACAGAAGCATAAATATAGCTTGAGATTCCTTGGTAGTAGTATGCATGACAAAATCCAAGGAAGAACTGAGTAGCTTCGTAGTCCCTAGTCTACTACATTATCATTACTTTCGTGTACTTCCTCCTCTATGGGGCATGCATACGCTTCCGCAGTCGCTTCCTTTGGATATGCTTCTGGACACGGAGGTTTGGGTACTGGTGTGCATAGGATGGGGGACTCCAGATACTCCTCATCAGGGACGCGCGTCCAAATGCCTCTAGAATCCATAATCCATACATCAGTTTCGTCGTCTTCATCCTCCTGAGCTAGCAGGGGATTCGTCTTGTGAGGCGGGGGTTGCACTTGGTGCGCGATGGTAGACTTTTGGGGACCGCATATGCTTCTCTGTGTAGCTTGGACAGGGACTTATTCCTCCTGCTCATGATCGAGGCTTTGTCTAGCATAGTTATCGGAGGAGGAGCCTTCAAGAGACTCCAGACGGTTGTTCATTGCATGGTGGTAACGTCCGGGGATAGCCCCTCTCTAACTGCTACGGATGGTTCTTTGGCGCAATCTGGGAGCCATTACCTGTAGAAGCAGAGGAATGGATTCACTAGAAAGATGCACAACAGAGGGATAGACAATCTCAGAGACTAGAGGAGCAGAAGGGTCGGGGCTAAGCTGCGCAGGTTGGATAGTCACAGCCGAAAGGGGTCTGCGCAGCGGGACTCTAGGAGGAGGTCTGCGTGATGAACTGGTGGCGTTGGAGGGTAAAAAAAGAATCAAAAGGAAAGACTGAAGGAACTTACTGTGAGTCTTTTTGGGTTGAGGTTCCATCCTTTTATAAGGTCTGGGACACATGCAAGGGGGAGGGTCATGAGTGAGCCTAGTACGCAGCTGCGTGCCATATCTAATTCCCTGAGCAGGCTCGAGGGAAGAGTTATGGCTGTTTGTCATATTAGTCCTATTAATCATTAATGATGATTGTTGCAGAGGGGTACCCTGGAGGGGGTAACGCGAAATTAGACGTCTCTTCATCATCCCATTTCTCTGCGGATGGTTAATAGTTTGAGGCTTTGCATCGGGTGAGGCTCTGCGTGGTAGATCTCCGTCCTTAAGGGCGTGGGATAGATGATTGTCATTCGTGCCACGTTTGTCACCCGCATCCAGGGGGGAAATTGGATTTTATTGACATTTACTTCCATTTTTGAAAAATGTTGAAAATTTACCAAAACAAATGTTAGTCCAGCATAACAATTTTCGTTTTCATGTTTTTTGGGGGTTTTTTGGCTAGAGTTCTCATTTTTACGTAGTATTTATCAATTGTTCGGTAACTTTGTTAAGGTTTGAATGCAACAAAAAATTTATGAAAACCCTACGAAAAATCATATTTTGCTCCTTCAATATCATGGGGCACTAACAAAGTTGCAACACTCTAGTTGGCTTGACAAGAAGAGTTGAGTGCTCCAAGCACACAACCACATGGTGTTAAAGTGGCTAGGGTTGCTAATGTGCATGGATAAGGGTTGATAAGGTCAAACATTGGTCACATTCTAGGATAAGGATGAAGGGAATGAATAAAACTCAGTTAAGAAAGTGTTTAGATTCATCTAATCACATTGTTAACTCACTATAAAAGCAAAGCGATCCATGAGACACAAGGGAGAGAAGTGAACATTGGTAAATGTTGCCAAATTGAGAACTCAGTTACATCTTGTGATAAACTAGTACTAGTGATATTGATTGTGAGTTCTAGCGAGAGGAGTTGAGGACAAGGACCTTAAGGAGCTAAGCTATGATGACTATTTTGGTATAATGAAATACACTACCCTTTCTCCCATCTATGTCTATTTGATTTGATTGCTTTTATCTTTGGTTCATATTTTTTTGATGCTAACATTGTTTGCAGGATTGTAGAGTTTGTTGTGTCTCTAATCTTGTGCGTGTAGGTTACATGTATGGAGGATTGAAGATCAAATCTCTGGAGCTATCAACGATTGAAGATGAAAAATGATCATTCTTCTTATATAAGGTGCACTTCATCTCTAAATTACCATTTAGTATTCTTTGGAAGTATTTAGGGCTTAGAGTAACTTTAGGAGCTATTTTCTGTCATAGGTGTTCGGGAGGCTTATGGGATTAGTACTCTAGCAATAAAGGGAAATTTGAGTAAATAATGAAATGAGGCCTCTCAGTTTTAGTGACAGTTGGCACATAGTCATTAGCTTTCTTTGTGTATCCCTTGGTTTAGGCCTAGATTTATGGGTATGGTTTACTCCTCTTGTTGATGTCTAGTGCATAGGTGAGTTATTTAATCCCTTGCCCTAGATCATTATTTATCCTTTTGAGGCCCTTTTTTCCAGTTATTTCCTTTGCATTCACTTCAAATCTCAACAGATGTGTTTGATTTGATCCCTTGATGAGAGATTCCTTTCAAAGTTTTCCAATGCTTGCACTTCCATTTTAAGGCACACTAGGGTTTTACTTGGTCAAATTTGATATCTTTTTTTTTTTTTGTGGCTTGGATGTTGTGTTTGCTACAAGGGTTGATTAGAGTAATTTTAAGTAATGTCTTATGTATTAGACTAATTTGTGATCTAGATAACTCAAAATACTCAAAAAATTATGTATTACATAATAAAGTTGTGTTTTTATTATCAACTTGTGGATGAGGAATCGTGATGTAGGGATTTTACCCAATGGTTAAATGCCATTTTTTAATGCCTTTGTGTTGCTATAATAGTCCTCATCGTTATGGGCTCTTCACTCACACCAAAGTGATCCTTTATTGAATTAGTGAGTCAAAGGCTCCTATTTCTTTCTCAAGTTTTTATGTTGCTTGGCCATAATGTCCCCTCCAATTGTCTTCTAGCTATATGCTTTTCTTTGTATACTTTCTACATTAGTTTTTTTCTATTGTGTTGCTGAATTGATTGCTTGATCAAATGATATTCATTGATTTTTCATACATAGGAGATGACTTAGTTGAATTCCTATTTTGGAGGGAGAAGTTAAATTTTAAATTCAAACTTTGGAGAAAAAAACTCCTTTGAGGTTTTCGAATTTTGAAATTCAATTTTCCTTTCAAACCCGGAACCTTCACATGCCCTTGATTTTAAAAACAAATATTGACAATTAATCCTTGTACCACAATAAATACTATTTTATGTCTTGGTGAGGAACCTCATGGAAACATTTGTCTTGGCCAAGGAAGAGTTTCCACATCATTCCCTTTGGGATTTGCCCCCACAAGTTGGGGCCATCAACTTCAAACAAGGATATCTCTCAAACTGTGAGGGCTCTCTGCGCATGCAACATATAAATGGAATCCTCTTGACAAGGATAATCTTGTAGGAATTTATAGGGTAACTTCCTTAGATCAAACACCAAAGGTCACCGCTCACAAACATATCACAAATCAGTACACCAGTATATCACGTGGTTAAAACCCTCGAAGAGGGAAAAAGTCCATGGCCTGAGCCAACGCGGCCACTTCAGGCAATTTATTAAATAAAATAAAGTTTACATATGTTTATCTCATAAACGGTTACTGGAAAAATGACCCTCCATGCTCTTTAAATAGAGATAATGGACCAATCGGGTGTTAAGCCATAGATCAAGTGTCGTTAATACCGAGGAGAGAGTGAACCATTAGACCACTACAAATCATGACCGTCAGATTATAAGTTACAAATGTACATAGTAAAGAAACACACTTTACCTAACTCTACACTAGACTAAGTTATACTTAACTATTTCCTATGTGTAAGGAATATCCTAACACCCCCCCTTAAGAACAACTTGGGATAGGATTGAAGGATTTACAAAGGTGACACAATAGCAGAAGGAAGGAGGCATTAGAGCCTATCCCGCCCTAATGATAACTTTCCTAGACTCCAAGAATGGAGCGAAGTTTGGTAAACTTCACTTCGGTGAGAGCCTTTGTAAAGATATCGACAACTTGATCAATGGTTGAAAAATACTGTACTTCAAGAACACGATCATGAATGAACTTTTTGATGAACTGTATATGAAGCTCAATGTGTTTCATATGCTAATGTTGAATTGGATCTTTGCAAAGCTGAATGGTACTCTGATTATCACAACAAATTGTAGTTGGATGCTGCTCATGAAGACCAAATTCAGACAGGATCTGACAAAGCCACATGGCTTCCTTGCCGACTTCAATGGCACCACGATACTCTAATTCTGCTGAAGAATGTAGAAATTTGAATAACTGATATATTATTCATCGAGATTCTCCTGATCACACACTATTTTATCTTCATGCACAATACATAATCTCTTCTACCATTGATCATTATATGCGGAAATAAAATCAATTGCATGCACACATTAAAACCATAAAAATTCACAAATATGAACACAATATTTCATGGGAAAGCTTAAAACTGAAAACCCCCAACTATCTGTATATTATATATTTCATAGAGATCATGTAAAAATCATCATACAAAGCTCCTCACAAGCTCTCAGTACAATCTCCAATTGCTACACACTAATCAAGCTAGATCTAGCAAAACACATGCTCCAATATCTGCCACCTGATAGCCAGCCTCTATTGCGTAATCAATGCTGTAGGATGGCTCATTAAATAACTTGAACCACCTGGCTTGTATTGCGCAATCCTCACGGGCTTCTCTAATCACTGGTTGTTGCAAATATGCAATAGTATAGTCACAAATGATAGTTAACCTGCTCTTTCACCTATCTCTACACTGGTCTCCACTGAAACTGTCCATGCACTGAAGTTAATTGATGTATTCTTTAGTTGATTAATGAGTTTATAATTAGTGAATTAATTAATAATTAATTCACACCACTCTCACTAATTGTATCAATCGCTAACCAGATACAACTAGCTCAACTATGTTTAGATTAGTTAAATCAACACAACTCCATCACTTAATCACCTCCACCAAACTCTCTCACATGAGTTCTAACTCGAGGTCTTCATGCAATAGCTCCACTTAACCCTCGTGAATAGCGTAATTCCTTCAAGCCGCGCTCTCGTGCCACATCCGTGCACCGAACTAAAGTGCTCCAAGAGAATAAGATAATGTTTAGAGTCCAAATATTATTAAGAGCTAATAATATTCGACATATCTATTTTTAGACTAGCAATCTAAAAATAGATTCCGCCCAATATGTCTAAAAATAGAAATCCATCTATTTTTCCAACTTGACCAACCATCCACAAATAGCATCCTGCAACTCAGAATATGATCGACATATCTAAAAATAGACTTTGCGACAAAAATCACCTGTTTGGGCCCCACCTAGTTTAGGTGATCACTTTCCAACTAGGATCAGGAATGATTTTTCAGGATGCCTCCTTCACTGTTTCTTGTTGCAATATTCAAAAAAGAAAGAGAGATGACACTTTGTTTCTTACAATACCAAGTAATAGGTCCTGGACCAAGAGTGAATACGTATCCTGCAGTAGACTTTTGATCATCAGGGTCACCAATCCAATCAAAATCAGTGAAACCAATCAACAATGGAGATGATCCTGCACTGTAATGAATCTCGAACTAAATTGTACCTCGAATATATCAAAGTATTCTTTTAGCTGCTTTCCAGTGACTTTCATGAGGTTGGTGCATAACGCGAGCAATAAGACCAACGACAAAAGAAAGGTCAGGATGGGTATGCGTTAGATACATAAGTTTACTAATAGGTTGATGGTATAAGGTAGCATCAACTTCAGGGGTAGTACAAGTGACTGAAATCTTGACTCCAGACTGAAAGGGAGAAGGGGCTGGCTTACAGTCTTCCATGTGAAAGTGGCATAGAAGATCACATGCATACTTGGACTGAGAGAGGGTAATACCTTCTTTGGATTGCACGACTTGAAGACCAAGGAAATAATGCAAGTGTCCTAAGTCTGTCATTTCAAACTTCTTTTAGTTTGATCTAAGGAAGTTACCCTGTAAATTTCTACATGGTATCAGAGTGAACCTGGCTCTGATACCATGTAGGAATTTACAAGGTGACTTCCTTAGATCAAACACCAAAGGTCACCGCTTACAAACATATCACATATCAGTACACCAGTATATCACGTGGTTAAAAACCTCGAAGAGGGAAACAATCCATGACCTGAGCCAATGTGGCCACTTCAGGAAATTTATTAATAAAAAGAAATTATATATATGTTTCTCTCAAAAATAGTTACCAGACAGATGACCCTCCGTGCTCTTTAAATAGAGATCATGTACCAATTGGGTGTTAAGCCACAGATCAAGTGTCGTTAATACTGAGGAGAGAGTGAACCGTCAGATCACTACAAATCGTGACCGTCAGATTATAAGTTACAAATGTACATATTAAAGAAACACACTTTACCAAACTCTACACTAGACCAAGTTATACTTAACTATTTCCTATGTGTCAGAATATCCTAACAAATCTAACGAGGATGATTCAAACTTCGAAAAACTATGATTTTCCATGTCATTTTTGTGAAAAAAGGTGGGGCATCTTCTGGTGCTGCTTGGGTTGACATCAATGAAAACCAAAATTCAACAAGTGTGATCCATAGATGAGCACCACCTCTATAAATATGTAGAGGAAATTTGGAAATACACTAGGAGGAAATCTAGAAATAGACCCTAGTAAGATAATTCGTCAATCATAGACACCTAAAATTCCTTAGACATATTTTGAGCAAATTCATGACTCAACCCATCATTATTGCTGGAAAAATATAGATCATCAACATATAAAAGTGTGATTAACAGTATATCCTTGTCTATATTCATATAAAGATTGCTTCCAACTACCCCCTTTTTGAAACCTTGTTGTTGTAGATAATGATCTAATATTGCATACCAAGCTCTAGGAGCTTGTTTTCATCCATATGAAGCTTTCTTCAATTTACAAACAATATTTTCCTTTTGCTAGATTGAACCCTTCCGGTTGTACCATGTAAGATTCTTCCTTTAGGTCACTATTTAGAAACATTGATTTTACATCCATTTGATAAACTTTGAAACCTTTTGAACAAATGAATGCCAAGAACATTCTTATAGCTTCTAATTGGGCTATAGGGCAAAGGTTTCTTCAAAGCCAATTCCTTCAACTTGTGAGTATCCTTTGCATACCAACCTTTCTTTATTTCAGTTGATTCGTCCATCTTCATTCATTTTTTTTTGAACACCCACTTGGTTCCAATAATATTTTTATCCTTGGGACGAAGCACTAGCTCCCATGTTTCATTCTTTTTGATTTGATACATTTATTATTCAATAGATTTTATCCAATGAGGATCCTTACTAGCTTAAGTGAAGTTTTTTGGTTCAATCATAGATAGTAGACCAACGTCATTCTTTTTAGGTGTATTGTCATCCTTCTTCGAGTTTGTATTCCATTATCTATTGTAGGAATTTATAGGGTAAGTTACTTAGATAAAAAACCAAAGGTCACCGCTCAAAAAATGAACACAAATCAGTACACTAGTATTATCACGTGGTTAAAAACCTCGAAGAGGGAAACAGTCCATGGCCTAAGCCAACACGACCACTTCAGGCAATTTATTAATATAAAAAGAAAAGTTACATATGTTTCTCTCATAAATGTTTACTGGGAAAATGACCCTCCATGCTATTTAAATAGAGATCATGGACCAATCAGGTGTTAAGCCACAGATCAAGTGTCGTTAATACTAAGGAGAGAGTGAACTGTCAGATCACTACAAATCGTGACCGTCAGATTATAAGTTACAAATGTACATAGTAAAGAAACACACTTTACCTAACTCTACATTAGACCAAGTTATTCTTAACTATTTCCTATGTGTCGGAATATCCTAACATCCCCCCTTAAGAACAACTTGGGATATGATTGAAGGATTTACAAAGGTGACACAAAAGGAGCGTATTTCCTATGTGTCGAAATATCCTAACATCCCCCCTTAAGAACAAATTGGGATAGGATTGAAGGATTTACAAAGGTGACAAAATAGGAGAAGGAAGGAGGCATTAGAGCCTATCCCTCCTTAATGAAAACTTTCCTGAACTCCAAGCATGGATCGAGGTTTGGTAAACTTCGCTTTTGTGAGAGCCTTTGTAAAGATATTAGCTACTTGATCATTGGTTGGAAAATATTGCACTTCAAGAACACGATCTTGAATGAGCTTTCTGATGAAGTGTATGTGGAGTTCAATGTGTTTCATACACTGATGCTGAATTGGATCTTTACATAGCTGAATGGCACTCTGATTATCACACCAAAGTGTAGTTGGATGCTGCTGATGAAGACCAAATTCAGACAGGATCTGAAGAAGCCACATGGCTTCCTTGCTGGCTTCAAATATACCACGATACTCTGCTTCTGCTGAAGAAAGAGAGATGGCACTTTGTTTCTTACAAGACCAAGTAATAGGTCTTGAACCAAGAGTGAATACATATCTTGCAGTAGACTTTCGATCATCAGGGTTACCAGCCCAATCACAATCAGTGAAACCAATCAACAATGGAGATGCTATTGTACTGTAATGAATACCGAACTGAAATGTACCTCAAATATATCGAATTATTCTTTTAGCTGCTTTCCAGTGACTTTCATGAGGTGGGTGCATAAACCGAGCGACAAGACCAATGAAAAAGGAAAGGTCAGGACGGGTATGGGTTAGATACATAAGTTACCAACAAGTTGACGGTATAAGGTAGCATCAACTTCATGGGTAGTACAAGTGATTGAAAGCTTGACTCCAGACTGAAAGGGAGAAGGGGTTGGCTTATAGTCTTCCATGTGAAAGTGGTGTAGAATATCACAGGCATACTTGGACTGAGAGAGGGTAATACCTTCCTTGGATTTCAAGACTTGAAGACTAAGTGTCCTAAGTCTGTCATTTCAAACTTCTTTTTTAGGCTAGACTTCACATGGTTTATATGGTTTGGATCACTACTAGTAAGGAAAAGATCATCAACATAAAGAAAAAGGATGGTGAAGGGCTTACCCACTTTCTTGGTGTAGATAGTGTTATCAGAATGACACCTAGAAATGCCATTCTATAATAGAAATCTATCCATTTTGGCATACCAAGCCCGAGGAGCTTGTTTGAGACCATAGAGAGACTTCCTAAGGTGACAAACAAGGCTAGAGTCATTTTGGATAAAGCCAGGGGGTTGTTCCATGTAGATTTCTTCATGTAAATATCCATGTAAGAAGGCAGATTTAACATCCATCTGATGGAATTCCCATTTAAAGGAGGCAACAAGGGAAAGAACAAGGCAGATAGAATTCATTTTGGCAACAGGGTCCTTTAGCGACAAGACGAGCTTTATCTCTATCCACTTTTCCATCTGGTCCAGACTTTGTTTTGTAAACCCATCTGCATCTGAAAATTTTTCTTCCTTTTGGAAGAGGAACAAGATCCAAAGTATTGTTCACCAATGAGGAACGATATTATTCATTCATAGGTTCATCCCAATCTGGATGATCAAAGGCTTCTTCAAAGGTTTATGGATCAGGATTTTCTGGAACTTGATCCAATAAGGAAGAGGCTCTTTCAAACTGAGAAGGTGTACATCGTCGATCGGCAGGGTCACCTGCAAGAGAACTTGTTGTATCCCGAGTAGAGCAGACCCATCTTGGAAGCGGTGGAGTAAACATAATAATTTCAAGAGGTGGAGAAGGATTTTCATCCTCGCTACCATCATATGAACTAGAAGGAATTCTATTAAAAATAGAAGAGAGAGAGAGAGGTGGCACATATGTCGAATCAGGCTCGTAGGCCAAAGGTGGCACACCCGCCGAACTAGGCTCCCAGGCCAATATATTTTCATTAAATTTTACATCTCTTCTAATGATTATATTTTTTGATTTTGGTTGAAGAAGTCTATATCCTTTGAAATCTTCAGAATATCCAACAAAAATTCATTTTTCACTCTTAGTTTCTAAGGCTTTATGTTTCGCATCTGGAATATGGGCCCAAGCATCACTTCCAAAAATATGAAACTGACTTACATCTGGTTTGATTGAGCTACAAGTTTCTTCTGGAGTTATATTCTCTAAAACCTTAGTAGGAGGGTGATTTACTATGTAATTTGCAGAGTTAATTGCTTCTGCCCAAAAATTGAGACTAAGTCCTTTAGATTAAAGCATACAATTAGCCATTTCTTTTAAGGTGCGGTTATTCCTTTTAGATACACCATTTTGTTGTGGCGTATATGGAATAGTATGTTGTAATTGAATGCGATGCTCAGTGCAAAAATTGATAAATTTATTATTAACATATTCTCCTCCATTTTTAGATCTTAACTTAAGAATTGGATGTCTAGATTGTTTCTCAACAAAGGCCTTAAAGACCAAGAAAATGTTAAAAAATTCACTCTTGAGTTTTAAGAAGTATACCCAAGTGCGTTTGGAAAAATCATCAATGAAAGTTAAGAAGTACTTTCAACCAGAGAAAGAAACAACAGGAAGTGGACCACATAAATAACTGTGCACAAGCTGCAAAGGGGCTGAAGCGTGCCAAGAAGCATGTTGTTCAAAACTATCTCGATGATGTTTTCCAAGTACACATCCGTAGCAAACATCATCTCGAAAATATACCATAGGAAGACCTGTCACCATTTTTTCCTTACATAGAGTTTGAATAGAGCGATAATTTAAGTGACCAAATCGCTCATGCCAAAGTTTGCTCACATCATGATTATGAGCAACAAAAATGGAGGGAAGACAGGATGACCCAAAGTTGTCAAAATTATGCAACCTTGTGGAATCATCAGCAATGCCAGTAGCTAAAATATGTCTAGGATCTTTGAGGTCCTTGATTACAACATCATGAGGTGAGAATTCTACTATTTTCCCTTCACCTGAATGGGTTATCTGATAAACAGAGAGAAGGTTGCATGACAAGGTAGGAACACATAGAACATCATTAAATTGACCATTATCTGAGTGAATGGTCTCAGAATCCTACAACACTAAGAGATCTATCATCACCAGCATAAATATGTTTGGTGTTACAATCATTTAAAGAAGAAAACATGGCTTGATTTTTGGCCATGTGGCAAGAAGCTCCAGAATCAATGAGCCACTCATGAGAATGAGAAGAAGAAGATACATTTAATGCATAACCAGATCTTGATGCTTGACAACCACAAGTAAAAAGTGCCATTCTTGAAGATGAAGGTGAAGGGTGCTCCAAATTGATGTTGTGCTTCTTCATTGCTGCTTATAAGGCTTCCATCTTCTTAAAACATTTGGAATATATATGTCCATCATGATATCTACCATGTGAGGTAGCCGTTGGAAACAATTGGTGTTGTTAAGAATAATCAGGCATGCACTTTCCATTAAAAAAAAAAACTGAAGCTGAGAAAAGCTGAAACTAACTGCTCCAATGGAAAGATCTCGAAAAATTAGGCCGTTAAAAAAAAATGGCTCGAGAAACGGCTTCCGGATGAAGAAGTTATGCCTTTTGAAACAACTAAGTTGTAGATGCCGAATATTTATGGGAACGGTTTGAAATTTGGTGATGAAGTTCAACTTAAAAAAAAAAAATCCCACTCCTTTAACAATTTTCTTTTACAAAAAGAAGCTTGAGAAAGAGACTTGAAACCAAGACCTCTATTCTCATAAACTAACTCTTTACCAAGTGAGATAGTAAAAATATTCTGTAAATGTTTGAAAGGAGGAAGGGTTTTTTTTTTTTTTAATTTTCTTTTTATTCTTTTTTTTTTTTTAAATTTTATTTTACTCTTCGGCGTGCTTGCTTTTTCCTGCACAAAAAACACAAAAATCTGAGAAATAAATAAATAAATGCAAGCCTTATGGACAAAATATTGGACAACTTCTGCTTCTAGTTTCTAACTTATGGACTGAGAGAAACGTATGTAACTTTTCTTAGATTTATGGAAAAAATAAAAGGACAACTTCCAAATGTTGTTTTTGTATAAACTTGAATTTTTACGGAGTTTGAGATGGTTCCTTTTGACTTTCTAACTCATTTTCTTCCTTCTTAGTATCTTCTTCAACTTCTTCAAGGACTAGATCTTCTTCATTGGCTTTAATTTCTCTTTAAGGAAGTGCCTCATCAATTTTTACATCAATTCCTTTTACTATCTTCTTTAATCGATTGTTGTAGAATTGATAGGATTTTCTTCTTATAGAATACCCAAGAAAAATTCATTCATCAATACGTGAGTCAAACTTGCATGGTGACCAAAATTTTTGCAAAGAAAACAATGACCAAGGAAAATAGTTTGATACCCATTTGGATATTATTGACTTGACATGATATCCTTTTCTAGAAGGGACTTCTCATTTCATGGATTGATGTATCATCCTTGACTTGGATAAAACTGATCCTCTTCTTTTGGATTCTTGCAAAGGGCATAAACATAGCTTCTTGATTTTTCTTTATTGTGAGCATAAGTGTTCTCCTTTGAGTTGGATGATTCTCCTATGTAGCCCATCTTTGATTTATCATATAGTGGTCTCACTGTTGATAATGAAATCAAGGGTTTGAGAGCTTTTTAAACTTTTGTTAACTTGGTCCAACTCCTTTTTGAGAGAGACAACTTCTGCTTCTAGTTTCTTGAATATTTCTTCTTTTTCCTTCAATTTGTTGTTCAATATTTCTTCTATCCTTTTTGCTTCTTCTTTTTCAATCTTGACAGTGATGATTTTATTCCTTAGTTTTTCATTTTATTCAATATCACTAATTAGTAGTTCATCCATGTTACCTTCTTCTTCTTCTTCGGGTTCATTGGTGTCATCAATGAATGCCATAAATAATGCTTCCCTACTTCTTGCATAGTCATCTTCTTCATCAGATTCATCACTATATTGTTTGAGGAAGAAATTCCTTTTGGTTGACCCTTCCTTGAATGAGGTTTTCTTAGGTTCATCTATATCATAATCATCACTATCTTGTTTAGAGAATACATCTTTCTTGTTTGATCCTTTATTCTTGAGAACTCTCCTTTTGGGTTCATTTTCATCATCACTATCATCTTTGGAAGGATATTTTGCAGCATAATGTCCTATTTTACCACATTTAAAACAAATAAGAGGGTACTTACCTTTGCTTCTTCACAAATTGTGCCAATTCCATTTCAACATCAGAGTCATCACTGCTACAATTACAAGTTTTCCCTTTTCTTGATGCTTTTGAGGCCTTGAAAGCAACTTATTTGGGATTTGAGATTCGTTTTATCATTTCATATGAAATGAGAATTCCATGAAGTTCATCCATTGACAAGGTGTCCAAGTCTTTCAATTCTTCTATGGCACTGAATTTCGAGTCAAACCGCTTTGGAAGTGATCTCAAAGCTTTCTGGACAATCAATTTTTCTTCAAATTTTTCACCTATACCTTTGAGTGAGTTGACAACTACATCTACTCGGATTAAATAAGCAACAATGCCTTCCTCTTCATTCATTTTTATACTTTCAAATTGTCTTATAAAAGTTTGGAGTTTTTCCTTCCTAACTTTGGTATCTCCATCATAAATTCTAATGAAATTATCCTACATTCCCTTAGCTGATTCATAGTTCATAACCTTTGTGAATTATGAATCAGATATTCCACTTGTTATGGAATTTAAGGCATTGGAATTTGCTATATATAGTTTTCTTCCGTCTTGATCTATTGGTGGAGAAGGTGGAACTTTATAACCATCTAGAAGTAATTTCCATACTTCTGTTCCAAGATACATCAAATAAAACTTCATCTTGACTTTCTTGAAATAAAAATTTTTTCCATCAAATTGAGGGACCTTTCTTGCATCCTTACTACGACCATTGTGATTAAAAAAACCTAAACCTTCATCTAGCTATTAGGCTGATTATTAAGAAGTTATACCTGATACCTGATACCAATTGTTGAAATGCTAAGAGAGGGGGGGGGGGGTAGGGTAGTGGGGAAGTGAATCAATATCTATTACAATTGTTATTTATGCTAGTTAATTTTTTTTTTTCACAATTTAAACCAGAAGAATAATAAAATATTTTATTAATGAAAAGTTGAGGACACTAATCCTCACTAATCCTCTATTACAAACTCAAACTTGTAAAAATTTCTCTAATGCTCCAACCCTAAGGACACCAATCCAAAAGCCAAAAAAAAAGTTTCTGGGTCCAACCCTAAGGACACCAATCCCAAGCAATAAACCAGTTTCAAAATTTTCAAAAGATAACACAAAAAATTGTTGTATGCAAGATTAACGAATCATCACAAGTCTTCAAACATTACGAAATTTTCATAGGTCTACGAAAATAAATTGATTAGATATACATATCTATGGATCTACATATATGTGGATATACAACATCAAGAGCACGAATTAAATAGATTATAGAAACCAAGTGATATCAAGTGTCCAGTCCTAGATCTGAATCTCGGATGCTGTCAAAGACTGATTTGAAGCGACTGTAACTGAGCGACATATGAATGAAGGCACTGTGCAAGCAACTGACTGTGAGCCAACTGAGATATGCCCAGAAAATCCCTTATCCACGACCTTAACATGCTCAGCACGCGGCTGAAGCTTCCTTGGCCACAACATGAACACTCTAAGCCCGTGACCCTGGTCTAGATCAGCCCGATCTGACGAAGAAACCCTAGTTGTGTTGAAGTTTGCAACAAGAAATAGTGAAATTGGCATCCATAAAAAAAATGAAAACACCTACACTAGTGTGGGACCAGAAGGTCCAAGAAACACCTACACTAGTGTGGGACAACAAGTCTTAGCAACACCTACACTGGTGTGGGCTAAATTTGGTGCATGTCTGTTATAATTTCCTTAATTAAATTGGATAATAATCTGTTATCTTATCTCAAAATCACTTGTGATAGTTAAATAAGTGTGATAAATTTAGTTAGCTCATGAATTTCAAGTTGAGGGTAGTTGGTGAGGCATGTAGAGTAATTCTAGTTAGAAAAAAGTTCGAAGTGCAGTGGTGTATTATTTAATGCATGTTGTAATTAGTTAACTTATTTAAGTGAGTTAAATTCAGTTGTGCTAGTTGTAACTGTTTGTTGCACTAGTGAGAGATCAAGTAAATTAAATATTATTTAATTCACAATAAGTGATCTAACATGCAACTGATGAGACAAACGTTAAAGGGAGGTTAACTATCAATTGTGATATTAGCAGGCTACCCAAATGTAATTAAAACACCAAAGGATGCCCATGATACTCACCACATTTGAGGAAGGCTTAAATTCCTTGTGAATAGGGATTGAATTCCTCATGAATTGCATGGGCAAGTCAGGCTGAAGACAGGCTGAGAATTGGCTAAGTGTTGGCCCGATTTTGTCTGGATCAGTATGAGATGATAGGCAGAGTGCAGGAGACTCTTGTGAGAAGAGGGCATTATAATTGTTTCATGATTCCTTGTGGAATATACAATATATGATAGAGGGGTTTTGAGCAGCAAGCTTTCCCTGGGAAATTTTTAGTGTTGTGGTTTGATTTGATTCTTCCTTTACTTCATGTGATTGGCAATTGTGTTTAATTTACACAATTCATTTGTAGAAGCGATTTAGTATCTAGCTTTAGTACATTGTTAGATCGGTTTGAATCCATGATATACATATATGTTGTATATTTTCTACATGGTATTAGAGCTTCTATAAATTTTCTACGTGGTATCAAAGCTTCTATAATTTTTCCACATGGTATCGGAGCAGAAATTATTTGGGCGTGCAAGTTTGTAGAGAATATATGAAAATTTTGATGCAAAATTTTCAACAACAAATATCATATTTTTATTCCTTGCGAAAAAATACCCAAATTGAAAAAATAAATTAGTCGAATTGGAGCTTGGATGAGGGAGATATAGTCGATTTAAAATCATCTTTTTTTTTTTAAAGAAATTTTAGCGATGGCGAGACAATTACAATGTGCACGAGTAAGAAAAGGGAAGTATGAGAAAGCCATGCAATTTTCCCTTGAGAGGGAGCTTGATTTGAATACAGATGAGGAACTGTTAGTTCCAAAGGATGAACATTAGGATATGGAGCAGCCACAAGATGAGGATCATGGAGTGGAAAATAACACTCAAGCAAAGAAATTTCAAACATAGAGGGAGTACATCCAACTATACCTCTAGGTGTGAGGTGGGGCAATGTGAAAGAATAATCCCAAGAAGAAATTTGGGTAGGGTCCTAGAGATGGTGCATCTCATGGATCGAACCTGGCTATGAGGAGGCCACAGTACAGTGGTAGCAGGATCAGTTAGATTGATGCAGGACAAAAATCAGAGTGACAAGTGGCAGATATTGGAGCGCAGATCAGAGTTGGCAACAATGAAAAGTGCATGGATGCAGATTTCAACAATGTAGAGAGTCTAGTAGACATGTGAAATAGCTAGCAACAGTCAGAAGACTTTGATGACAGATGCATTATACTGATTCAGCTGTTTGGATGCTATTCATTTTTGAAAGTGTTGCATGCAAAAGTTGCATGTGCAAGAAACACTAGAGAAGTGTTGCATGTGCTAGAAACACTAGAGAAGTGTTGCATACAAGAGTTGCATGTCACATGCAAGGAGATTCCTTTCTTTTTGAGAGGGAGTGTTGAAGTTTGCAACAAGAAACAGTGAAATTGGCATCCAGAAACAACATGACAACACCTACACTAGTGTGAGACCACAGGTCTTAGTAGCACCTACACTGGTGTGGGCTAAATTTGGTGCATGTCTATGTCAATTTTCCCTTAATTAAATTGGACAATAAATTGTACTCTTATCTCAAAATCACTTCTAATAGATAACTGAGTGTGATAAACTCAGTTAGCTCATGAATTTCGAGTTGAGGGTAGTTGGTGAGGTATGCAGAGTAATTCTAGTTGTAACAGAGTTCGAAGTGCAGTGTTGCATTAGTTAATGCATGTTGTAATCAATTAACTTAGTTAAGTGAGTTAAAGTCAGTTGTGCTAGTTGTAACTGTTTGTTGCACTAGTGAGAGATCAAGTGAATTAAATATTATTTAATTCAAAATCAGTGATCTAACATGCAACTGATGATTTAATATTATTAGTTGCATGCATTTCAGTTCCAGTGGAGACCCAGTTGAGACAAAGGTTAAATGGAGGTTAACTATCAATTGTGATATTAGCAGGCTACCCAGGTGTAGTTAAAACACCATAGGATGCCCATGATACTCAGTGCAGTTGAGGAAGGCTGAAATTCCTTGTGAATAGGGATTGAATTCCTCATGAACTAGGTGAGCAAGACAGGTTGAAGGTAGGCTGAGAATTGGCTAAGCGTTGGCCCGATTTTGTTTGGATAAGTGTGAGACGATATCAGAGCTTCTACAAGGTATCAGAGTAGAAATTATTTGGGCACGCGAGTTTATCAGAGAATATCTGAAAATTTTGATGCAAAATTTTCAAAAAACAAATATCATATTTGGATTCCTTGCGAAAAAATACCCAAATTGAAAAAAAATTGGTCGAATTGGAGCTAGGATGAGGGAGATATTAGCGATTTGAAATTAGCTCTTTTTTTTAGAAAATTTTGCGACAGCGGGACAATTACAATGTGAGTGAGTAAGAAAAAGGAAGTATGAGAAAGCCATGCAATTGTCCCTTGAGAGGGAGCTTGATTTTCAAGAAGATGAGGAACCCTTGGTTCCAAAGGATGAACCTCAGGATGTGAAGCAACCACAAGATGAGGATCATGGAGTGGAAAAAAACACTCAAGAAGAGAAATTTGAAGCAAAGAGGGAGTACAAGCAACTATACCTCCAAGTGTGAGGTGGGGCGATGTGAAAGAATAATCCCAAGAAGAAATTTGGGCAGGGTCCTAGAGATGGTGCGTCTCATGGATCAAACCTAGCTACGAGGAGCCCACAATACAACAATAGCAAGATCAATTAGATTGATGTAGGACAGAAATCAGAGTGACAGGTGTCAGATACTGGAGCGCAGATCAGAGTTGGCAGCAGCACAAAGTGTATGGATGGAGATTTCCACAACGCAGAGAGTCTAATAGACATGTGCAATAGCTAGCAACAGTCAGAAGAATTTGATGACATATGCATTATACTGATTTAATTGTTTGGAGGCTATTCGGTTTCAAAAGTGTTGCATGTGTGAGAAACACTAGAGAAGTGTTGCATGTCCAAGAAACACTAGAGAAGTGTTGCATGCAAGAGTTGCATGTGCGAGAAATAATAGAGAAGTGTTGCATGCAAGAGTTGCATGTCGCATGCAAGGACACTCCTTTATTGTTGAGAGGAAGTGTTGAAGTTTTCAACAAGAAATAGTGAAATTGGCATCTGGAAACAATAGACAACACCTACACTAGTGTGGGACTAGGAGGTCCAAGTAACACCTACACTAGTGTGGGACCACGGGTCTTAGTAGCACCTACACTGGTGTGGGCTAAATTTGGTGCATGTCTATTTCTATTTTCCCTTAATTAAATTGGACAATAAATTGTAATCTTATCTCAAAATCACTTGTAATAGATAACTGAGTGTGATAAACTTAGTTAGCTCATGAATTTTGAGTTGATGATAGTTGGTGAGGCACGCAGAGTAATTCTAGTTGTAACAGAGTTCAAAGTGCAGTGGTGCATTAGTTAATGCATTTTGTAATCAATTAACTCAGTTAAGTGAGTTAAAGTCAGTTGTGCTAGTAGTAACTGTTTGTTGCACTAGTGAGAGATCAAGTGAATTAAATATTATTTAATTCACAATAAGTGATCTAACATGCAACTGACGAGACAAATGTTAAAGGGAGGTTAACTATCAATTGTGATATTAGCAGGCTACCCAAATGTAGTTAAAACACCAAAGGATGCCCATGATACTCACCAAATTTGAGGAAGGCTTAAATTCCTTGTGAATAGGGATTGAATTCCTCATGAATTGCGTGAGCAAGGCAGGCTGAGAATTGGCTAAGCGTTGCCCTGATTTTGTTTGGATCAGTGTGAGATGATAGGCAGAGTGTAGGAGACTCTTGTGAGAAGAGTGCATTGTAATTGTTTCATGATTCCTTGTGGAATATACAATATATGATAGAGAGGTTTTGAGCAGCAAGCTTTCCCCGAGAAATTATCTATGTTGTGGTTTGATTTGATTCTTTCTTTACTTCATGTGATTGGCAATTCTGTTTAATATCCACAATTGATTTGTAGAAGTGATTCAGTATCTAGCTTTAGTACATTGTTAGATCGGTTTGAATCCATGATATACATATATGTTGTATAATTTCTACATGGTATCAGAGCTTCTATAACTTTTCTACAAGCTACAACCTTAACACTGCGAGCCTGCGGCTATAGCAGCTTAGCCGTGACCTTGACACACTCAGCCCATAGCCCTAGCCAAAAAAATTCAATACTGTGTCCGTGACCTTGGCTTAGAAGACCCAGAACAGAGCGAGCCTCTCGCCTGTGATCCCGAACCATACGCAAGCTTCTCCCGTTGAAATTATGTGATCCAAAAACATAAAATATGATCCAAAGTAGAAAGTGTAAGATAAAAAATATCTTTAGCGAATGTATGAGAGTGATCTCGAGGTTGCTTGTATTTATAGCTTTTGTGAGGGACAACTTGAGGCTATGACCAAATCAACATGTGTTGAGGCCAACCCATTTCATTTAATTAATAAATAAAATAATTGATAAATTAACTTCTGCTTAACCGATTGGGGATATCTATAGGTTGATTTTGGTCCTCTCGAAAAGAGGAATCTAATGAAAGTATAATTTTAACCATCTAAGTCGTCCAAAGTGGAATTTGAATCTAGTTGCAAAATTTAACACTCCCTCTAACCTACGAAGAATTCCACTTTGTAATCTTTGAATGTAGATCTTCACGTTATGGTGTTGTCATGACTCAACTTCATCTGTTGACGCTTTATCAAACATAGAAGAAGAATAATCAGGGAGAAATAACTTAATAATCAGGGAGAAATAACTTCCACCCTTACTGAGAAACACAATAATTCATCATACATGGGAGCACATCTATAACCCTGAAATCTAATTGGGGAGTCCATTCTCAACCCAAAATCACAAAAGGGGAGAAAATCTCAACCCAATCCTCTTTCCTACCAATATTCCCATCAATAAATCTCACGACTCATGTGGTAGAACAACTGAATCATAATTGACTTGGGTTGTACACCCCAAGTATACTCTCAAATTGTTGGCCAAACGAGGAGTGGTATTACCATCAAGCCTTGCTTAAGGGTATGATGCCAACTGTGGTATAATCTGCATTGACCAGATAGGAGAGAATCATCTCCAACCTTATGAAGATAGGGGAGCAACATCTCAACCTTGAGTAATAGATAAACAAGTGCCTTATTGTCAAGAGATCCCTCAAAACCAAGAGCCCTTTATCTCAATTCCTCACCCCAAGAGCTCAAGAAATATGGGAAAAGCTTGCTCAATGTCCTCGATCAATGCCTCCCCTTATCCAAAGGGGCTACATCCATCATTTCAAGTTGTTCTCTAGAGACCAAGAAATTTCATTTTGGAAGTTCCTTGGTGATAATATCTGCTATCTTCGCATTATTCAATATGTGGTGTAGTCTAACAACTCCTCTCTCCACCTTGTCACAAATAAAGTGACATTGAATCTTGATATGTTTGGAATTGTCATGAAATACATGATTCTTTATCAAATGAATCTCACTCTTGTTGTCACAGTATATTACTATGGTATCTAAGACTTGACCAAACAACTCACCAAAGAGCTTCCTTAACTAGAAAACTTCTCAACTAGCCCTGCCAGCAGCAATGTATTTTGCTTCCGCGATGCTCAATGCTATCGAATTTTTCTTTCTTCCCATCTAGGATATCATGGCAGAACCAAGAATGAAACAACATCCTGATGTAATCTTTCTGTTAGAGACATTACCTGCCTAGTTAGCATCAGTGTATCCATGAAGTTGAAAATTTCCAACAGAATATCTCAGACCAAGTGTGATCGATCCATGTAAGTATCTCAATACATGTTTGGACGAAATCCAATGCACATGATGTTGGAAATACTGAGAGGGGGGTGAATCAGTATTTCTTTTCAATTATTAATTTTACCAGTTAGATCACTTATATTTAAAACACAAAATGAACAATGATGGAATAGATAATTTTATTAATATCTTCTTTACAATAAGTAAAGTACAATAATGATATAGGGCTCCAACCCTAGATGAAGACTCCAATCTTCTAGGCTCCAACCTGTATTGTACCAAGCACTAACTTGGTCTTTCCAAGGCTCCAACCTTGTCAATTTGAGGCACCAACCTCTAGGGCTCCAACCCTATCTTTGGTATAGGCTCCAACCTGGTTTCTTGAGGACTTCAATCCTCTAGGGCTCCAACCCTATCTTCCAAGGCACCGACCTTGTCTCTATGAGGCTCCAACTGTAGAAATTTGCTGAATAATAATTAATTATCCACCGAGACTATCCTGATCACATACAATTCAAATTCATATGCAACACATAATCTCTTCCACTCAGATCATCAAACATGCGGAAATAAAATCAAGCGATAACACATCAAATCATCATACACATTAACACAGTATGTATGGGGAAAGCTTATAGCTGAAAACCCCGCAGATATTGTGTATATTATAATGGATAAATCATGTAACAACTCAGTACAATACTCCTCACAAGTACTCAATACTATCTCATGAAGTTACATACAATCTAGCTCAGTTTTGAACAGGTTACTGGTTCAAAACTCACCGCCAATTGCCTTGCCTCTATTGCGCAATCTAGGCCTGTCTATATAGAGATCCAAGGTTCGAATCTCCTTGGCTTGACTACACAATTTTCATGGACAAATCCTCCAAGTGTGGTGCAAATCTCATGCACAACTGATGTCGCCACTGATAGCTAACTCCACCCTTTCATCTACCTCTTTCACTGGTCTCCACTGAACTGATCATGCACTGTAGTGAACTGATGTGTTCTTGAGTTGAATAATGAGTTACTAATTAATGAATTAAATAATATTTAATTCACTCCACTCATAACTAATTGATTAGCTAGTTAAACTCATCTCAACTAGTTCAACTAAAATAAACAGAACACAACTCCACTAGCTGTCTCATTAACTCCACCAAACTTCTGCCACTGAAGTCCTAACTGAAGTCAACCATGCATGAGCTCAATAACCCATAAGAAAAGTGTATTTCCTTCTGGAAGTTGCATGTGCCACATCCGTAGCTGAAACTGAAGTGCTCCAAGAGAGTAAACTGCTGTTTAGAGTCCAAATATTATTAAGGGTAAATAATATTTGACTTCCCTATTTTTAGGAGAGGCAGTCTAAAAATAGCCTTCGACCTCTTCGACCTAAAAAAATAGAGTCCCATATATTTTTACCAACATGACCAATGCTCCAAGAATCTCAAACTGGAATCCCCGAACCATGCTCCATATGTCTAAAAATAGACATAGTCTAAAAATAGACTTTGCGCCAGAATTTGCCTGCGGGCCCACTTGGTGAAGGCGACTTCATTTCACCAAGCTCCATCATCTTGTTGCATTTTCAACACTCCCTCTCAGCAAGATATGGATTATCTGCAACCCCTATCCTGCCTCTGTGGAATTCGAACTTGCTCCTGGTGAGCGCCTTCGTCAGGATGTCGGCATCCTGATCCTCCGTGGGAACATATGAAAGCATCATGATTCTCTGCTGAACACAATCTCTGATATGATGATACCAATCTATGAAGCCATGTTGCCTCAACTGATCCTCCTGTCTGTACCATGAACCATATCCCGATGTGCCTCTGATATAGCGCAATACATGCTTGCTTGCCTTCCAAAAGAGCTTGGTAGGCTTAACCATAGCTTGCGAAAGCTGGTTAACTGCATAGCATATATCGGGTCGTGTATTGACCAGATACATAAGCGACCCCACCAATTGTCGATAGACAGTGGCATCCACTACCTCCGCTGAAGTAGCATCCTCCTTCCTCTAACCACCAGGAAGAGGAGTGTCAACAGGCTTGCAGCCTTGCATGTTGAACCTCTCCAGAATGTCTCGGGCATACTTGCCCTGAGAAACAAACAGTCCTCCGCTGCGCTGCCAAATCTCCAATCCCAGGAAATAATGAAGGATGCCCAAGTCCTTCATCTCAAACACTCGTGCAAGATCCTCCTTGCATGAAAGTATCAACTGCTCATCGCCAGTCAAAATCAGATCATCTACATACAGTACGATGATCAACAGCTTCCCCTCCACCACAATCTGGTACAGGTTAGGATCCGCCTCACTCTTGGAGAATCCAAGCCCGGTGAAGTAGCTGTTTATCCGAGTGTACCAAGCACGAGGTGCTTGCTTCAGCCCGTACAGTGCTCTCTTGAGTCGGCACACATGCGACTCACTGCTGAAGATCTCAAAACCTTCAGGCTGCTCTATGTACACCTCCTCCTCAATAAATCCATTGAGGAACGCAGTCTTCACATCCATCCGATGAATGTGCCACCCCATCTGCGCTGAGAGAGCAAGGATCGTCCGTATGGAAGAGTACCTTGCGACAGGTGCAAAAGTCTCCTCATAGTCAATCCCCTCGATCTGTGAGAAGCCACGGGCGACAAATCTCGCCTTGTACTTCTCCACTCTCCCGTCAGCCGCCTGCTTCACTTTGTAGATCCATCGCGAACCTACAACTGATTTCCCAACCGGTCTTGGGACAATCTCCCATGCACTGTTCCTGATGATCGAATCATATTCTTCGATCATGGCATCAACCCATGCGGGTTCCTCCACAGCCTCCTCAAAAGAGGATGGCTCCGTCACAACACATTGACTCACAAGAGCCATGTATCCAGTGTACCGATCCGGTGACTGTCTCTGTCTGCGCTGTGCTGTAGGTGGTCCTACAACCTTCTCTGCATCCCGAGCCAGTCGCTCAGCTTTTGTAGTGCGCATGCGCCCTCTGATGGTTGGCGCTACATGGGTGGTTTCTTCCACCTCCTGAACCTCCTCTTGTGGCTGATCCACATCCGGAAGCTCCTCCTTAGGAACTAACAGCTCCTCATCTGCATGCAAGTGTAGCTCCCTCTCAAGCGAACACTGCATGGCTTTCTCCTCCCGAAATTTTATATCCCGTCGCACAACAGTCTTGCGACTGTCTGACAAATACACCCGATAGTTGTGAGGTGTATCAGTGTACCCCACAAATATTCCAACCTCAGCAGTTGGATCCAGCTTCCTTCTCGCATCCTTCGTCACATGCATGTAGACAGGAGAAACAAAAATCCGCAAATGGGAAATATCAGGCCTCTTGCCAGAATAAGCCTCCTATGGTGTACTCATGCCAAGAACCTTGTGAGGACAACGGTTCTGCACATACATTGCTGTATTGCATGCCTCAGCCCACAAGTGAAAGGGTAGGCCCTGATCATGCAACATCGCCCGTGCAACACCCACAATCGTTCTGTTCTTCCGCTCAGCCACCCCGTTCTGCTGTGGGTTATGGGGTGCGATGAGCTCTCTCCGAATCCCTTTTGCGCTGTAGAACTCCTTGAATTCAGCCGAGATGAATTCACCACCGTTATCACTCCTTAGAGCAATCACCTTCTTCCCCGACTCCTTCTCGACCAGTGCTTTAAACTCACAGAACTTCGCAAATGTATCACTCTTCTTTTGCATGAAGAAGATCCATCACTTTTGAGAGAAATCATCAACAAAGATCACATAATACTTGTGCTTTGCTGTCGAAGCAACTGAGAAAGGACCACACACGTCTATGTGAACTCTCTCAAGGATCGTCGTGGCGCGACTATCCTTCTCGTGAAAGGTGGCTTTCACATACTTCCCAAAAGTACACCCCTTGCACTGATCTGACTGCGCAAGGGTGCCCTTAGGAAGTCCAGTAGAAATCTGCTGCAGAATCTTCAAGGCTCCATGGTGAAGATGGCCCAATCTCCTGTGCCATAGTTCGCCCTCATCATCCCGGCTCACCACTTCTCCTGCCTTGCATGCCATAGCTGCGCAGTCATCTACCTGCAACTGATAAAGGTTCTGAGTTCGAACCCCTATCTTACGGGTCTCTCCAGTAGTCTTACTGCGCAGGAAGGCTTTTCCTTCGCTGAAGACCACATCATACCCCTTATCCTCCAACATTGCTACTGAAATCAGGTTCTTCTTCAATCCAAGTACATGCATGACATCCTTCAATACAAAGGGCTTACCAGACTCCCTCTGAAAGGATATGGTACCGATACCAGTCGCACTGTATCTACCATCATCGCCCATCTCGATGTGCACACCCAAATATTTGTCCTCCAGATCTGAGAACAACTCCCGATCTCCCGTCATATGAAATGACGCACCGTTGTCCAAGAACCACACCGATCCCAGCACACTTGAAACCAAGCATGCAATCAGTGAAAAGTCAAGCTCGAACTGTGAAGCCAAAGCTTCTCCATCTGCAGATCTTCCCGCTTGCTTGTTCTTCTTCTTCTTTCGACAATTGGTAGCATAATGTCCGTGATCATGGCAGTGAAAACATTTCACTTTTGCCATATCCTGCTTCTTGCCCTTAGCTCCAGAATGAGAGGTTTTCTTACCCTTCCCTTTCTTAGCTTTGGACACCAAAGCGCAGTTTTCTTCATCACCTCCCTTTGATGAAGATCCATCTCGAGTAGTCCTCCTTATCTCCTCCTGCATGAGATCCGCCCAAAGGCACTCCCATCCCGGCAGCTTCTCCCAACCATTGACACTATCTTGATATGAGTGCCAAGCCTTCGGAAGACCAAGGAGAGCCAGGTCGACCATGTCCTCGTCTTCGACAGTCACCCCCACACTTCCTAGCTCATCTCTGCATTGAGTGAACTTCGTGAGGTATTTGGCGATACTGTCGCCTTTCTCCATCTTGATGTTCCCGAGCTTATCTTTGAGCGCCAGCTTCCTTTGGTCGCTCTTACTCTGGAATAGATCCGTCAAAGCTTTCCACATTAAATATGGAGTAGCCTTTCCATGCAGGCTGGATACAATATGATCCTTGACGCCCTCCAACAGGATCCTTCGACACTTCGCCATCTTCTTTTGCCATGCTTCGACTTTAGCAGGATCAGTAGGCTTTTGGACATCCGTATCTATGAAATCCTTCAGACCATTATCTTATAATACTGCTTCCATGCGATCCTTCCATGCAACATAATTCGAACTGCCTTCAAGAGCATATTCGAGTCGCAAACCGTTGAAAGACATTTTCAACACCAACACCAAGAAAACAAAACTGTTGCAAAATTTCGAATTCCACCTCAAAGCTCAGCCGCTCTAGATCTGTGAGAACAAATTATTTCTAGCATAGAGATAGACTGCAAGGGGCATTTACCAGACCTTTCACTTTCTGAAGAAAGATGAATCTGGAGGCTACCTGGCCCGCATGCAGACTCTGTCTACCGAAATAAGTTTGTAATCACTGTGATGATCAATCTATGCTTCAATAGCTCCGATACCATGTAGAAATTTGCTGAATAATAATTAATTATCCACCGAGACTATCTTGATCACATACAATTCGAATTCATATGCAACACATAATCTCTTCCACTCAGATCATCAAACATGCGGAAATAAAATCAAGCGATAACACATCAAATCATCATACACATTAACACAGTATGTATGGGGAAAGCTTATAGCTGAAAACCCTACAGCTATTGTGTATATTATAATGGAGAAATCAAGTAACAAACTCAGTACAATACTCCTCACAAGTACTCAGTACTTTCTCATACAGTTACCCACAATCTAGCTCAGTTTTGAACAGGTTACTGGTTCAAAAATCACCGCCAATTGCCTTGCCTCTATTGCGCAATCATGGCCTGTCTATATAGAGATCCAAGGTTCGAATCTCCTTGGCTTGACAGCGCAATCATCATGGGCAATTCCTCCAAGTGTGGTGCAAATCTCATGCACAACCGATGTCGCCACTGATAGCTAACTCCACCCTTTCATCTACCTCTTTCACTGGTCTCCACTGAACTGATCATGCACTGTAGTGAACTGATGTGTTCTTGAGTTGAATAATGAGTTATTAATTAATGAATTAAATAATATTTAATTCACTCCACTCATAACTAATTGATTAGCTAGTTAAACTAATCTCAACTAGTTCAACTAAAATAAACAGAACACAACTCCACTATCTGTCTCATTAACTCCACCAAACTTCTACCACTGAAGTCCTAACTGAAGTCAACATGCATGAGCTCAATACCCCATAAGAAAAGCGTATTTTCTTCTGGCAGTTGCATGTGCCACATCCGTAGCTCAAACTGAAGTGCTCCAAGAGAGTAAACTGCTGTTTAGAGTCCAAATATTATTAAGGGTAAATAATATTTGACTTCCCTATTTTTAGGAGAGGCAGTCTAAAAATAGCCTTCGACCTCTTCGACTTAAAAAAATAGAGTCTCATCTAATTTTACCAACATGAACAATGCTCCAATAATCTCAAACTGGAATCCCCGAACCATGCTCCATATGTCTAAAAATAGACATAGTCTAAAAATAGACTTTGCGCCAGAATTCGCCTGCGGGCCCACTTGGTGAAGGCGACTTCATTTCACCAAGCTCCATCATCTTGCTACATTTTCAACACCAACCTCTTGGGCTCCAACCCGCAACATCACTTCATCAAAATATCTTTGATTATTCTTCACGGCTCCCAAAGTCTTCTTTAATGAGCCTTGAAAATCTTCAACAATGCCTTCACTTAAGCTCCACGTTACTTCATCAATGACAACCTTGTTCTTCACATGAAGTTGTCACCACAACTCTTCATGCTACCCAAATACTTCTTTTCAAGGTCACCTCTTGATGACATCAACAATGCATCATAGTCTCCAATAGGCTTCTAGATGACTCTACAAGGTCAGCTAAAAACTTCTCAACAAGATGTTTGCATAAAATGTCCTTCAAAGGTGTCTTTAATAATGTTTTGTCATCTGTTCAAGGGTATTATTCAAGGGATTACTAGGTTACTTTTCAAGATCAACAAGACTTCTCTAAAAATCCTCTACAATATTCTCCAATAGTGCTTTGGACAAGTCTTCAAGGGAGATAACATTATCTTTCAAAGTTTCCCGAAAACTGCTCCAAACATGAGGCCCAAATCTGCTCTAAAGAGCCCTCAAATTTTGTCCAAGATAGTATCAAAATCCAGCTCTAAAAATTCTGTTGCTCCACCAAGTCTATTTCTCAAGACTGAGGTAAGTCACCACATCACCATAGGTGAATAGTATATACTATATACAACAAATCAATGTTTGTTCACCTTCTAGTTTGATGCAAATTATTCCTCTGCACTAGAGGCTGTCCTCCACAGGGTATTCAAACCTCCAAACTGCCTCCTAGCCATTGCAACTGCCTTCCACTTGAGTGCTGCTCCAGTGTGCTTATGTTCTGGGTTGTTTTTAGTCCTCCAAATAAATATGCAACTCTTCACAAGTGAAGGCTATAGGTGAAGGTGAAATCAAAGAATCTGCAACCTACAGGACTGTCCACACTTCTTGTTTCTAGAAATCTGAGCTATCAAATATGACTGTCCTTGTCCGAGATATATAGGTCTGCACCTTGATATATCTGAGCATAAGTCACTCCCACAGGACTTATAACATTTTGAGCTTCAACTCAACATTTTACACGACTACACCTAAACAATTATGAGATCTAAAGTGTATTTTTTTCTCCACAGTTTTTTGTAGCATAGATAATCAACAATGCTGATATTGCTGCCCCTTTTAGGGCTGCGGCTCAAAACAGGTCTTATACGTAGACTTTAATCCCTCGTTGTCCCTTAACTTGACTTTGTAGAATTATCCTCCAAGCTGTTCACCCAATCTACAACCTTTATCCTTCTTGTTCATGAGATATGAACTTGAACCTGTAATGAATGCTTTGCTGATGGTTGGTATGAAACAAGGAGAGTAATCACATATAAATACACAACTTATTGAAATAAACAATCAAACAACAATTTATTGAGAAAAACAAAACTTGATTGTATTAATCTTAAAATAATAGAAGAACCTTACAACCCTAGCCTTGATGTTGAACAGGCCTTCCTAGGGTCCGAAGCAGGAGTCTTCTCTACTTTGATAAGTCTTGCACTCTTCCTCTAGGAGCACATATAGGTATGTGATATTTCCTCTAAAAAGCTTAGCAGAAAGAAGTCTAAATCTCAACAACACTTCAACTCAATCACACATAAAGCTTGAACTCCCTTTGAGGCTACCCAATGCCTCTTTTTATAGACCAGATGAGGAGGTTAGGGTTCCACCTTTGAAGGGATAGAATCATCCTTCAAAGGGATAGGCTCCTCACATCAAGGGATTAGTTCCTTAAGGTGAGGGATGCATGAACCTTACTAAAGCGTATTCATCCCCAAAAATTCTCATCTAGAAGCTTCTAGAATTGACCTCAAATCAGCTTTTTAACTTTTGTTTCTTGCTTTTTTGACTTTGAGAAGGGTACACAGGAATTACAAGGGAAAAATGCATTCTGGAATGCAGATAAGCAGTGTATTACCTGCGTACCCAAGCTAGGAACGTAGGCAGGCTTCATCTTACCTGCGTACCCAGAGTTTCAGAGGTTTTTAGGGTTTTTTTCTCTTTTTTTAAGGCTTGACATGAGGAGTAAAGGTTGTAAGACTTGTAGAGGAGGTATGTATGAATTTTAATGAGCTCGTACAGTCAGCAGAATGTCAGGGTGATAGTTTTTAGTGCAACAAATTTCCCCCCTAAAGTGTGAAGTCTGGAATAGATGAAAATGAAGTCTGCCATATATGAAGAGTGAAGTACTTTATCATTTCAAGGATCATCCTGTGGACACCCCGGTCGGAACCTGTAAAAAAAATCAATGCAAAATATATATATGTAAACATATCATCGCTGAGGTAGACATTCCCATACTCAGATCAAAACTAACTAGAAAACTGATTTAAACTGTTTTGATACAGGAATGATTTTCAATACATCAACAATATAGACATATGTAGACACAACATGGATGAAACCATCTATTTATGAATAGTCCACTGTATAAATGATAACAAAATTCCTCGTAGCCTGGATGGTAGAAACTGGATCCAGGGTCTTGATTTCTGCTTCTCGAACTAGTACGATTCTATCCATGTGAATAAATGTGTCGAAGTCAAACATGGTAGAAACCACTTGATTACCAGTCAATAATGTAAACTGTTAACAAGTGTGAGAGTAACCACTAGTAATGTCAATGGTTCTCAAAGTACTCAGTACAATCCATGAAATATGAATGAATGAGCTGAAGTCGAACATGTCATGGAATCATTCGATCGAAGGTCAATGATGCAACCTGTCGTCAAAGGCGAGAAACCTGCCATTGAGGCATGCAGATTTCAAGGTACTGACGATTTTTGGATCAACTTCCTAGATAAAGAGTTGTCGTCGATAGAAAGTGATCCGTCGTAGGCAAGCCCACAACACGAAATCATAGATCAAGTTTTGAAGAAATATATTGGCAAGGACTGACTTAGGGATGGTAAAAATGGAAGACAAAATTTTTGCAGATGAATGGTTTGTTTGAACTGTCCTCTTGAACACATAACGACACTGCAGATGGTTTGGTGACAATTGACCATAAGCTAATACGCAGAAACTGGATGAAGACATTCAATATGGTTTGATTAACTGTTAGGTAAAGGATTTTCCCAACCCAGGTGAACAAAAGTGTCGTGTTCAAGAGTGGTTAATGGTTTTTCGAATAATCAAAATGTAACAAACAAGTTCGTTTTTCTCTCTTTTCCCCCACCATTTCTGGCATGTACCTCTTTATTTTTGACAAGCTTGAGGAGGATAACATTTTCTTGTTTATAAGCTCATCCTTCGGATGAGTCCAACTTAGTTTAAGATTCAAACCCTAAGAAGGAGTGGTTCATTCCTGCTTAAAAATTGAACAGGTCCTTTACTGTTAAATTTTAACGAGTCCAGTATAGGAGAAACTCGGTGTTTTTCAATTTTAAGGAGTCAGAAGAAAAACTTAAGAAAACTCTATGGGTGTACTTTTTCGTAAATTTAGTCTCTCGAGCCCGAAAAAGGATAAAATAATGTGAGAGAGAACTCTATTGACCGTAATTAGTCAACGTATACCTTTTTCGTAAATAGTCCATTTCAGTCCGTAAAAGGGGTAAACTTATACTGAAGGATGATAATTCATTTACTTTAACGAGTTCAAATAATCAAGTGCTCGGTAATCTTTTCATTATGAAGAATACTCGTAGAATAACACATATCATCAAAGTCTACGCTGTGCTTTGAACTAATAACAGTGAAATGTGACTAGGTCACCTACTCCTGATGATGAACCACACTGGTTGGTTTGAAACGCGTCGACTTTGTTCATGATAATGTGATTATTACCGAAAGATTTCTTCATAATTTATTGATGGATCATAGAAGCCAAAAATCTATTAATCTTTTCATGTTTAGAGAGTCTGAGAAGGGCTTAAAAGAGGACTCCAATGTTTTGCTTTTTCGTAAATTTTTGAAAGATTCCGAAAAAGTGATAAAAGTATGCTCTTTGTTGAAAAATGATCAATTTTCCTGAAAAATCCAATATTTTGCACAAAAACTCGAAACAATTACACATACCTGTTTAAGATAAGTAAAAATGTTTTCCAAATTACCTTTTTAAAGTGAAAAATAAACAAATTAAAAATTCATTTATTCGAAAAAACTGATAAAAAGGACTTTTCTAACTTCATTTTTACTGTTTGAATTCAGAGTGAAAAAGTGAGAGCTTTTCGATAAGAAAAAATTCCTGTGAATATTCTAGAAAATTCGTTTGTTGGAATCAGAAACCGTAAGCTCTAAGTAATCTGTATAAATTTTGGACCATATGAGGGCCCAAGTTGATTTCCTGATATGGCTAGTGAATAGGTAGGACACACAGAACCATTTTTTCTTGTTTGTCGGCCACCAACTCGAAGTTGAACTAGAGGACATATATTTTTTGACTGGTTTGTCCAAGAGGGGCGAACACTTATCTCTGTTCGGGACTAGACCAAGTGGCCAGTCTGTTGCTAGTCTCAAAGCAGAGTTTTGCAATGGTTTAGTTGACCCCAACGATAAACGGATAGATATCAAATCTATTATCCATCCCGAGTTCAAATTTATTGTCTTCACTGTTACTAGATTGTACAGGAATGCAGCATTATGTGTTGCCAATCTCATGCTGAGGGAATTGAGATTGTTAGATTTATGTCGACATATTTTCGTTGGTTGAAAAACCAACTCTTTATTATTAAGGACTCTCATATGCTGGGATAAACTATCGCAGCAACAAAGACATGGCTTTTCCTCCAGGAAAGTAATGGGATAATTCAAGTAAAAATCATTTTCAACACTTTCTAAGTCCTATTTTTTTTTTTTTTTTTTGTATTTTAAACCATCCAACACATTATTATGTATAGTTTGAAACAAACTTCTATGCTATGATATATTACTATTACCGGCTATCTATGTACATGTTATCAAATGTTGTTTAATTTACTACTTTATTTATTGCAAATGTCTATTTATCGTACTAGAAGCAACTACATCTGCTAATGTATTTAAATGTCTTGGAATATGCTAATATTCAATGTAATCAAATTCACGTTCCAAGAGATGAACTCTTAAGAATAACCGTAACAACACTGTATTTCTAACGGCATAAACCTTGTTAAGCTGTAATACAACAAGTTTAGAATCCAACCTAACAATCAAACTTTGAATTCCAAATGATATAGATTCAGACAATAACTCAATCACTGCACTATACTCTACAATGTTATTCATCGTTTGACCGAGGCTTACCTCGCGCATAGACACTAACTCGTCAGAGGGTGAATAGATAACCCAAGTTGCAGAAGAAATATTTCATGTACTACGACAAGTACCATCAGCAAAACCAACATATGTTTGAAGAGACGTCGACATCTGCATTATCATGAGTAAAACTCAGATAAGCAGGAATAGTGATAAGAACACACTCTAAACTAGGTAGGCTTTTCTAATCTAAGACACACCAGCAATAAAGAATCTAATCTAACTAAAAATATCCACACTAATTTTAAGCATAATACTTCTTCAAATAAAACCCATTTCTAGGTTTACCTAAAGAGACACCGTCAAAATCTATCAGCTCATAGGCCCCTTTTGCCAGCTTTCGCTTAAAAATGAAAGGACCATGCCACATAGGCACGAATTTTCCAGCCCCTAGCTAATCGTTGGCTTGATTGTACACTAAAACTAGGTCTCCTTCTAAAAAATTACGAGGTGTAACATTTCTATCGTACTGAGCTTTTATTTTTTTGGCATGAGCTTCGTTTTCTAATGCAGCATTTCATCGATTCTCATCTAGCTAAGCCAAGTACAAAAAATGCTTCTCCTCTTCTGACGTAGCTGGGAGTAATTATATTGCTAATTTCAAAGACGGAATTTTACATTCAATAGGCAACATAGCTTCCAAACCGTAAACCAGTTGAAAGGGAGTGAAACCAGTTGACATTTTTACTGAGGTCCGATATGCCCAAAGTGTTGAAAATAACATGGAATGCCAATTCGACTTATGAATACCAATAAATCGTCTGATCATAGTGACTAAAACTTTGTTGATAGCTTCAACTAGACCATTAGCCTGCGGGTAATAAGGAGTAGAACTATCGTGGCGCAGGCCAAGTTGATCTGTCAGTTCAGTCATCATGATATTCTGAAAATGACTTCCATGATCTGTAATTATGGCTTGAGGAACACCGAATCTAGCAATTATATGATTGAACACGAAATTTGCCGCAGTCTTGCCATCTGCCAAAAATGTAGGCATCGCCTCAGCCCACTTAGTAAAATAATCTACCACTAGGATAATATACGCATGCCCCCTGGTCGAGTGAGGGTTACATGAAATAAAGTCAATACCCCACTTTGCGAAAGGACTGACAGCAATCATAGGGTGAAGAGGAGCGGGTGGTGCACGCGTTTTACGGTCAAAGAGTTGAAAATTGTGGTATTTCCGGACTGCATAAATACAATATTTGAATAACGACGGCCATAAGTAACCAGCGTGCAATATATTTTGGGTTGTGGCATACCCAAACATATGACCGCCACATGCTCCAGAATGGAAGTCATTTAGAACCTTCTCAGCTTCTTCATGAGTAAGACAGCGTCGGAAAACAGAGTTCGCTCAACGACGATAGAGTGTATCACCAATAATATTATATTGTTGGGATTGGAAACGTATTTTCTATCTCTGAGATCATGAAATTTCAGGACGAAAATATTGGGTTTGAAGATAAATAATAATATCCCCATACCAAGGATCAAGAGTACTGATAAGAAACAAGTATTTGTCCGCAATGGGCTGCTTCGCCACAGTTTCAGTATCAGTAGAGGGGAAATCACACATCAGTTTTGCAAAAACCAAAGATTTCTTTGCCTTGGATTTTTCAAATTCCAAGTCAAATTCCTGTAGGATAACTATCCATTTGGAATACTTGCCCCCTAGCAATTGTTTGGTCAAGATGTACATCATAGGGTTACAGTCAGAAATTACTATGGTTTTGCGTAATAAGATGTAGTGTCGAAATATTTGGACAACTTGAACAACTGCCAAGGCCAATTTCTCCACACGTGTATTTGATCTCATTCGGATGCAGATTTCGACTAAGATAGTAAATCACATGTTCATTATTGAATTCATCTTTGTGAACTAAAACCATCCCAATGGTGGAATGAAAGGTGGCGAGATACAAAAAATAGTCCTGGTTGTAGTTGGGAGGATGCAATAACAGTACATGGGTCAATGCGTGTTTGAGTGCATCAAAAGATCGATCAGTGATCTCATCGCAAAAGAATGGAACGTTTTGTTTCAACAACCAGGTAAAACCCTTTGTTAGCTCAACGTATTTAGGAATGAACCGACGTAAAAAAATTTCTTTCCCCTGCAAACTTTGGAGTTGGCGCAGAGTCGAAGGAGGAGGTAGATTGACAATAGATTCGACCTTCGACGGATCAACGAGAATGCCTGCTTTCGAAACAACAAATCCCAGTAAGCGACCCGATTCTACACAGAAAACACATTTGTGTGGATTCATCCGAATTCGTTAATGCCTACATCTCATAAAGATAGCTCGTAAAGGAGTGAGATGGTCGGCCCTACACGATGAATGAGCAGGTAAATCATCGAGATAAGGCTGCACAATGTGCTTAATGTCATGAAATGCGTAAGACATAGCCCTTTGAAAATTTTCCCTAGCATTCTTCAATCCAAAGGGTAGTTTGCAATAAGCAAATTTCCCCCATGGACAAATGAAAGTTGTTTTTGGTTGATCAGTAGGGAGTATGTTTATTTGATTGTAACCGGAAAAACCATCCATAAAGGAGAACATTTCATTGCCGACACAATCATCAATTATTTGATTGATATAGGGGGTTGGATAATTGTCTTTAGGACAAGCTCGATTAATATCCCTATAGTCGATACATACTCTTATCGTTCCTTTTTTTTTGTTAACTTTGATAGCAACAGCTTTTCTTAGATGTATCTGATGTAAACATTGACGGACAGGTTTGGCATTCGGGTAAGTCTTGATTTCATGTACAACAATTGACGGATCGATTCTTGGCATTTCCTCATATGACCAGGAAAACACATCACGAAATTCTTGAAATAGGGCTTTATAAGTTTGAATTTCATCGTCCGTACAACAAGCACCTATATGAATATTTTCAATTATTCCTGGCTTCACTGAAATGTCAATAGGAATAGTTCGAGAGATATTTTTCAAATTTAACTGAGAATCGAGATTTTGCAATGGATTCTGTGGTTCTTTGACATATTCAGTAGTAAAAATAGAAGCGAAATCATTTTCAAAATGATCCAGCTTAGGTAAAAATGAAGATCGGTGATGTAGATCTTCCCATGGTAAATCGTCAACAGAAAAAAGTTTACGAATCTGCTCATCAGTATGAACAAGATTGGGAAATGTCGTTGTGGTTGAGCTAGATATAGAAAGTGATTCCTCATGGATCCCATTCATTGGATCAGTTTCGGTTGAAGAAGGATTGGAAAGCGACTGTATAGCCTGATATGCAATTTCAAAGGGACTCAAAGGCATTGCACCATCAAATGAATCCAACTCAGAATTGGAAGGTACGATCCAAGGATCATCAAACGTAATGGTATTCGATGAAATCATATAAATGTTTGCAATAGGAGGCGATACGTTATGAGGAGGAAAGGAAAAAGTTCCTAGTAAACCAGAATCTTTAATCAAATACCCTAACATCCTTGTAAGGGATAGCCATTTTACCGATGTGCTGGATCGTTTCTATAGAGGCTGGATCGGAGGAGAAATAAGTGAGCTGATTTATTGTAAGGATATTTCCTTGATGTGGAAACTTGATAAGCCGAAAGACCGATGAAACAAAAGCAGTCATAGCATAAGACCAACTGCAACCCAGGAGAAGGTTGTAATCTAAAGGGGCATCAACCACCTCCACATCTAGATTTACGATTTTGCCTTCGACCCCTATAGGTAAATCCTACAAAATACTGAAAGGATGGAACCCTCGGCCATCAAAAGCCTTTAAAATCTTTGGAGACTGATTGAGTGTAGGAGAACCAAGCGATTTCCAACATTGGATTGACATAATACACGTAGAAGCCCCTTCATCAATCACAGTCCAAAATATCGGTTTGTTTTTGACTAAAACTGGAAGCTGGAAAGCCATTTGATGAGGTAGGAGGGGTGTACTATTCTCTAAATCGAAGATTATAAGGTTCGAATCCTGAATATCGACAGCTCCTATGGCAGAAAAAATTAATTTACGTTGTGCTGGGCACAATTGCAGCACTTCCAAAGTCGACATTGCTGAAGGGGAAATAGCTAAGTCCTCAACAATGTTGTAATTCTGAGCAACTCTCCCATGTGGATTGAAAGATGATTTACGAAGTACACCTTTAGCAGGCGGTTTGATTACTAAGTCTGGATTGGGTTTCCTGATCTGTAGTGGATCAGAAATGGGAGGAGGTGTAGTTGATGGGTTTGAATTAGAAGATTCTTCTTCTTTACCATGAACATGATTCTTACTACCATAATCTTGTCATCGCGTCGCAATCCTGACATGAGACATCATCATAATAGGTTCTTCTAAGGCATTCGAGGTGGAACCAATCATCTTACTGTCTTGAGTTGGAAAAGGATCCTTCAAGATAGCAGGTTGTTGAGAACCTTTAACGAATTTCACAACCTCCGCTCGATGTGGGAATTCCTTAGTAAAATGATCCTCGTCGCAAATAAAACAAGGATAGCGAGGTTTGCGTTTTTCGTCATTAGATTTAGTTTTATCTGTTTTTTCTTTTGAATTCTTTTTTTTTTTATTCTTCCCCTTATTTTTACCATCGGATTTAGATTTGGCCGTAGATGTCTCTACGACATGAATGTCGGTAGAAATTTCAGTGGAAGACTCTCCTTTCAGGGAATCAGGTAAAGTTATTATAGGAGAAAAATTCTTTGAAGATTTCTTATTACTTTTTGTATTGACTGTACCAATCATACTGTTAGTGGAATGAGACCCTGAAGGAGCTGCAGTTATTTGACCTTGTTTTGGAAGATCGGGGATTTTTTCATGTAAAGTACCTAACTGTGTATAAACGAGGTCAAGGTACTGCGCTTGAGCAATGACTTGCTCCTTAGTAACAACCCTTGCCTTAGCCACATCTTCAGTGATTTTGGGTAATAATGATTTAACAAACCATTCCGCCAAAATTTTATCCAGAATGTAAACTTTCACTAAACGCCTTCTACGTCGCCATTCGTAATATGATCAGAAATATATGTAGACGTGGATTGCTTTAGTGAAGTTAACAGTTCTGTGCCATTGTCATATCTGACAGGAAACTGAAAATGAGTTAAGAAAGCAGTTGCTAGCTGACTGAAATTATTAAAAGAGCCTCATGGTAACTCAATGTACCATTTGGCGGCAAGACCAATTAGATTTCGTTGAAAAATACGTAAGCGAATTGAATCATCAATTATTGAATTAGACGCACACTAGAGGTGATAAGTCATAACATGATTTTACGGATCCTCTCCTGACTTACCCTTTAATTTTGGTATATCATTGGGCAACTTATGCGGCATTGGCGGCCAGTACAGATAATAGAAAATTAGATCATTCGTAAGGCATGTCAAATCAGGTAAATCCAAAGTTGCAATAAATGGTAACTGACGGTTAGGGTCGCAAAAACCTTGAGTAGCCAAAGCAGTTCTGGGAGGAGGTTACCCAGGATAACTAGGAATCAGATTTGCATTAGGAATGGTATAACCTCCCGGGTAACCAGGATTAACCAGACCAAACTGGGGTTGTTGAGGCTGTTGATAAGTATAGATAGGGTACGGTTGATACTGATAAGCTAGATTTTGTGAAACGAGACCGAATTGAGGTTGTCCTTGGAATAGTCGATATGTGAATTGCAGTTGACTTGTGACAATCATACTTGTACCAGCTTGTCCCGCAGGTATCTGGACCAAAGTCTGAACTGAAGGTCCTGACTGGGGTACAGAGACTTGAGGGATTTGCATGGATGCAGGGATAGAAGAACTTAGAGCTACAGATACTCCAGAAATAGGTGTTATAGGTTGAACAAATGTTGCAGCAGTTGCAGCAGTTTGAGGTAGATTTTGAGGTGTACTAGGCCCAGACTGTTGAATAGAACCAGGTGCAAGGGTTTGAATAGTAGGCTGGACAGGTTGCTGGGTTGGACCAAAAACCAAAGACTGTCTAGTTTGAGTAGACAACTGCACATTAGGTTGCATACTCTATTGAATTTGGGACAGATCCCACACCATGTTCATTCTGGGGTATTGTCCCGTAGAAGGTTGTACAAAAGGGCCATAGCCTGGTTGAACGTAGGGTTGATAAGTAAGTGGTAAATTTCTGGCTCCTTATACAGATGATTGACCAGAAGGTAGTTGGAAACATTGAATTGGTGACTGACCTTGAGGTTGATAACCCTAAGGTGCGTACTGAAACTGGGGTTCATAAGGACTTTGAGGAACATACTAAGTTTGGGGTTGACCTTGGGGTATGTACTGTCCTGAAGGTTGATAACCTTGAGGTATGTAATATCCTTGAGATTGTTCTCCAAAATAATATGATGCCACAATTTGTCCTGGGAAAAATTTACCTTGAGGTTGCCCTCCAGGCAGTAATTGACTACCCTAAGGTTGTTCCCCAAGTGGTAATTGAATACCTTGAGGTTGCCCCCCAGGCGGTATCTGATTTCCCTGAAATTTTCCCCCAGGTGGTAACTGACTACCTTGAGGTTGAGGATTTGGAATATTACCAGACATCATAAATATTTTCTCTACATTCAATGTTTCAGTTTTAATACCACAGTCGAGGAGCTGCTCCTGAGAAAGTACCAGAGAGAGCCTGATACCCCAAAGGAACAGAAGGAACACTGTGTAAAAATGCTTCTGGTGATTGGGAAAACATAGATGACTCCACTGCCATGATGGATGAAGGATAATAACCTCTGGGCGTAGGATGAAACGGAATTCGAGGTGGAGAAAAAGCAAGACCCGGATTTTCTAAAAAAAAATTCAAAGATAGATACCAAGCGTCACTCCGAATAGGGCTGTAGAAAATAGATTCACGCTCCCTAAGATTTAAATATTGAGGGGATTCGGGAAGAGATAATTCTTCGTCTGGACTAGTAAGCTCTTCAATAGAAATGAAGCCAGAAGGAAGATCTTCAGTAACAATATTTCTTACCCAAGGTGAACCAGGATCGCTAGAAGTTGGTGTAATAAATCCTGAGGATGTTTCCAAAATAGAAGGTTCAGTGTCAGGTTCATAAATTTTAGGTTCGTTAGCTAATTCACTAAAAGGAGAAATACTACCAGTAACTTCAGAAACTGAAATTGGTTCTTGAATGTGTTCTGTCGTGGGTATTCGATGATCAGGATGAACAACTATAGATGAACTTCCAATTTCTGTTGATCTAATTCTACCACTACTAGATGATACTAGAGCACGCAGCCCTTCAAGCTGACTTGGTGTATATTCATGGGGCTTCCCCTGAAGTCTCCGGGATTGTCTCGGTAATTCTTCCACGATTAAATATTAATCAATCACACGCAAACAAAGAAAATTTCAATGAAAACACGTAAAGTCTCTAAAGAAACAAACAGCTAAATCACACGCCTAAAAAATCTAAAAGTTCAAAACCACACACAAATAGTAACTTCCTGTACTAAAAATACTAGTTGGTGATGAAATCCAACTTAGTAGAAATTTAATATAGAAAGGGTGGTTGGAACAGTTACCCCGACAACCTGCTTAATGAAACAGACTGGCACAAGTTTCTTCACAAAACCATCTCGAGTGAAGAGAACCCCCCAGAGAGTCCAAGTGAGTCTAGTTGACGTCTGTTCCAGGTACAGTGAGATCTTTCCGTCACCGTCACCTTAGGAAATAATCTTAAGCGTATGGAAACTAAGGTTACCAACAGTAACAAATACAATTGGGGAAATAGTCTACAATCCGATCCCACGCGCAAGGGCAGAGTAACAAAGCTCAATCCCCTTGAAGGCTCCTCGACCTGGTCAATCCTAGGTTTACCGACAAGTGACCCCAGGCTCCTCGACAATGGTTAATCCAAGGTTTACTATTTGTAATGCGTGCAGAATCTTCTATCTTTCCCAATGAAACATAATTGATTGTCTTAAAGGTTCGGACATGATCTCGTGATTAACTCCTTTAAGAGAAGCTTCCCAGATTGTACAAATTACAATTGGATTGATTTCCTACCGCAAGATTTATCTATTTGTTTGTTTTTATTATCTTGGAGAGTTAATTACTCCCTACTCCAAGATACTAGCCTAAGCTATATTGGTGATAAGAGCCCTAAAAATAAAAATATTACTAGATCAATTTTAATTAAGTGTTGTTTTTATGGGTTGTTCTTTAAGTCAATAGGTATGGAAATGAAACTTTGATGGTGTGAAAACTCGACTTCCAAAAACACTAAAAAAAAAGCACCTAAAAATGATAATCAATTCATTTTTCTTTCAATGAAATTCTAGCTAAAGAAAGAGTTCGAGAATGCAATTCTTTTAAGAGACAATTATTTCTTTAAACATGAAGAATAAATGGAAGAAAATATTTTTGTTTTTTTTTCTTCAGTAAGAACTCAAAACGAGACAAATAATCAATGCTCACAATAAATCCCTTTTTCTTTCAAGACTCGAAACTACAAAAAACAACTTTCCTTCAAAAGAGATCTACAAATCCTTAAAAGCACTCAAAACTATGAAAACTAATTTTGAGATCTACAAACTTTAAAAAATCTAATTGAATAAAAGTTTTTTTTTTTTTTGAGAATGTTTTGCTTAGTTGTTCAGTAAACTAAGGATTCATTTTCTTAGAATAACAAATAAATCAAAAAACATCTAGATATGTTTTATAAAAATGAAATTTAGAACTTAAAACAAAGTTTGTTCAAAGATTTGCAAAGAGAAAACTAGATCTATTTCTCAAAAAAGTATGATTTTCACAACCAAGTCAGACTCATCAAAAAGATAAAAGATACCAAAGTGATCTAATGGCACTTTTAAGCTTCTAATCTTTGGGTCACTACAGAGATAAAGCAAAAACCACTCTCAAAATGCAAAACTTCTAGACATTCATTCAAAACAAAAGTGCCATGAGACTTATCTACAAGAGATTTTCGACAGAAAACATACAGATTTGGGCAGACACTAAGAATCCTAAATCAAATATAAACTAAAAATGAAAGAAGAAATCTAAGTTTTTCAAGACTTTAAACAGGATCTGAAACAATGTGCAGTCCCCAGAAAAATTCAAGAGAAACAAAGAAGATTTCAAAGATTTCCAAATCAAAGTAAATCTTAAGTTACCCAAGCCCATACAAATCAATCAAAAATCAGAAAAAAGAATTTCTCAGATCAAAACAAAGGAAAATCAAAACAAGTTCTTTCCCCAGCGGAGTCGCCAATTTGTTGGCCGGATAAATCGATCTTGCGGAAAAGATCGATCTCCCTAGTGTCAGAAGACAATCTAGCAACAAACGAACAACTAAGTTTGTCTTTCTCTAAATATATTCGTTTTACAAATAAATGCTATGAAGGCGTCGATCCTACCTTAGATCCAAATGCTTATTTGCGGTCGTAGTGCTTCCGTCGCATCAATAATCCTTCCGTCGCAACAAGAATCCTTTTGTCGTAACAAGAATCCTTCCATCGCAACAAGAGTTCTTCCATCGCAACAATAATCCTTCCGTCGCAACTAGAGTTCTTTCATCGGAAGAAAGTGTCGCCTTTCATTGCAACAAAGTGTCGTATTTTGTCGCAACAAAGTGTCGTCTTTTGTTGATCTGCAATCACAAACAAGCAAATATTAAATAGCACCTGTATAATAAATAGTCGTAAAACATACCTATCATAGTGATCAAGGAATCTATGAAATAAATGATCAAACGACAACTTATTGAAATAAACAATTGAACGACAATTTATTGAGAAAAACAAAACTTGATTGTATTAATCTTAAAATAACAGAAGAACCTTACAACTTTAGCCTTGATGTTTGAATAGGCCTTCCCAGGGTTCGAAGTAGGAGTCTCCTCTACTTTGAAAATTCTTGCACTCTTCCTCCAGGAGCACATAGAGGTATGTGATCTTTCCTCTCAAAATCTCAGCAGAAAGAAGTCTAAATCTCAACAGCACTTCAACTCAATCACACATAAAGCTTGAACTGCATTTGAGGCTACCCAATGCCTCTTTTTATAGAGCATATGAGGAGGTTAGGGTTCCACCTTTGAAGGGATAGAATCCTCCTTCAAAGATATAGGCTCGTCACATCAAGGGATTAGTTCCTTAAGGTGAGGGATAAATGAACCTTACTAAAGCGTACTCATCCCCAAAAAATCTCATCTAGAACCTTCTAGAATTGACCTCAAATCAACTTTTTAACTTTACTTTCTCGCTTTTTTGACTTTGAGAAGGGTACACAGGAATTACAAGGGAAAAATATGTTTTGGAATGCAGGTAAGCAGTGTATTACCTATGTACCCAAGCTAGGAACGCACGCAGGCTTCATGTTACCTGCGTACCCAAGGATTTTTGAGTTTTTAGGGTTTTTCCTCTAGTTTTAGGGCTTGGAATGAGGAACAAAGGTTGTAAGACTTGCAGAGCAGGCATGTATGAGTGTTAATGAGCTCATACAATCATCATAATGTCAAGGTGAAAGTTTTTAGTGCAATAGATTGCCCCCTAAAGTGCGAAGTCTGAAATAGATGAAGATGAAGTCTGTCATATATGAAGAGTGAAGTACTTTATCGTTTCAAGGATCATCTTGTGGACACCCCGGTCGGAACCTGTAAAAAAATTCAATGCAAAATATATATATATGTAATCATATCATCACTGAGGTAGGCATTCCCATACTCAGATCAAAACTAACTAGAAAACTGATTTAAACTGTTATGATACACGAATGATTTTCAATATATCAATAGTATAGAAATGTGAAGACACAGCATGGAAACAACCATTTGTTTATGAATATTCCACTATATAAATGAATAACAAAAATTCCTCATAGCCTGGATGGTGGAAACTAGATCCAGAGTCTTGATTTCCGCTTCTCGAACTAGTACGATTCTATCCATGTGAATGAATGTGTCGAAGTCGAACATGGTAGAAACCACTTGATTACCAGTCAATAATGTAAACTGTTAGCAAGTGTGAGAGTAACCACCAGTAATGTTAATGGCCCTCAAAGTACTCAGTACAATCCATGAAATGTGAATGAATGAGCTAAAGTCAAACATGTCACGGAATCATTCGATTGAAAGTCAATGATACAACCTGTCATCGAAGGTGAGAAACCTGCCATTGAGGCATGTAGATTTCAAGGTACTGATGATTTCTGGATCAAATTCCTAGATAAAGAGCTGTCATCGATAGAAAGTGATTCGTCGTAGGCAAGCCCACAACAAAAAATCATAGATCAAGTTTTGAAGAAATATATTGGCAAGGACTGACTCAGGGATGGTCAAAATGGAAGACAAATATTTCGTAAATGAATGGTTTGTTTGAACTGTCCTCTCGAACACATAACGACATTGCAGATGGTTTGGTGACAATTGACCCAAATCTAATACCCAGAAACCGGCTGAAGACTTTCAATATGGTTTGATTAATTGTTAGACAAAGGATTTTCCAATCCAGGTGAACAAAAAGTGTCGTGTTCAAGAGTGGTTAACGGTTTTCCGAATAATCAAAATATAACAAACAGGTTCGTTTTTCTCTCTTTTCCACCACCATTTCTGGGAAGTACCTCTTTATTTTTGACGAGATTGAGGAGGATAACATTTTCTTGTTTATAAGCTTATCCTTCAGATGAGTCCAACTTAGTTTAAGATTCGAACCCTGAGAAGGAGTGGTTCGTTCCTGCTTAAAAATTGAACAAGTCCTTTACTGTTAAATTTTAACGAGTCCAGTATAGGGGAAACTCGTTGTTTTTGAAATTTTAGAGAGTCAGAAGAAAAAACTTAAGAAGACTCCATGGGGGTAATTTTTCATAAATTTAGACTCTCGGGCCCAAAAAAGGATAAAATAATGTGGGAGAGAACTCTATTGACCGTAATTAGTCAACGTATACCTTTTTCGTAAATAGTCCATTTCAGTCCGTAAAAGGGGTAAACTTATACTGAAGGGACGATCATTCATTTACTTTAACGAGTTCGAATAATCAAGTGCAATCTTTTCATGTTTAGAGAGTCTAAAAATGGTTTAAAAGAGGACTCCAATGTTTCGCTTTTTCATAAATTTTTGAAAGAGTCCGAAAAAGTGATAAAAGTATGCTATTTGTTGAAAAATGATTAGTTTTACTGAAAAATCCAATATTCTGCACAAAAACGCGAAACAATTACACATACCTATTTAAGATAAGTAAAAATGTTTTCCAAGTTACCTTTTTAAAGTGAAAAATAAACAAATTAAAAATTCATTTATTCAAAAAAACTTATAAAAAGGACTTTTCTAACTTCATTTTTAGTATTTGAATTCAGAGTGAAAAAGTAAGGGTTTTTGGATAAGAAAAACTTCCTGTGAAGATTCTGGAAAATCCGTTTGTCGGAATCAGAAATCGTCAGCTCGAAGTAACCTGAATAAATTCTAGACCATATGAGGGCCCAAGTCAATCTCTTGATATGGCTAGTGAACAAGTGGGACACACAGGACCAGTGTTTCTTGATTGTCAGCCACCGGCTCGAAATCGAACTGGAGGACATATATTTTTTGACTGGTTTGTCCAAGAGGGGCAGACACTTATCTCTATTCGGGACTAGACCAGGTGGGCAGTCTGTTGCTAGTCTCAAAGCAGAGTTTTGCAATAGTTGAGTTGACCCCAAGGATAAACGAATAGATATCAAAGCTATTATACATCCTGAGTTCAAATTTATTGTCTTCACTGTTACTATACTATACAATAATGTAGCATTACGTGTTGCCAATCTCATGCTGAGGGCATTGAGATTGTTAGATTTCTATCAACATATTTTCGTTGGTTGAAAAACCAAATCTTTATTATTAAGGACTCTCATACGCTGGGATAAACTATTGCAGCGACAAATACATGGCTTTTCCTCCAGGAAAGTAATGGGATAATTCAAGTAAAAATCATTTTCAACACTTTCTAAGTCCTATTTTTTTTTTTTTTTTTTTTTCTGTATTTTAAACCGTCCAACACATGACGATGTATAGTTTGAAACACACTTCTATGCTATTTACTGGTTTGTCCAAGAGCGGCGAACAAATTTCTCTGTTTGGGACTAGGCCAGGTGGCCAGTCTGTCGCTAGTCTTCGACTAGAGTTTTGTAATGATCAGGCAGACCCCTGGGACAAACGGATTGACATAAAAACTATCATCCATCCCGAGCTTAAAGTTATTGCATTTACTGTCACCAGACTGTGTGGGAGCGTAGCATTGCATGTGGCTACCGGTTCCCAAATGCGCATTGTTGTAGACTATTTTCGAGGCACCATTTTCAACTGGTGCAAAGCTGTGTTGGCTAATGTAAAAGGCCAACTAACCAGAGAAAAGAATGGAAAGCTCAACAACTTTGGATATGGATCCATTGTAGTCACATTTTCTCTAGAGAGGATCCCCATGTTAGCTCCGCAGAACATTCCTGTTGATGCTGGTCGACCTCGAGAACCTAGGATGGTTCGTTGGGTTGCATTGATGGCTCGTCATGCTGCTGAGGGCGTCGAGGTTGTTCGATTTCCTTCTACATATTTTCGTTGGCTGGAACGCCAAATTTTTGTCATAGAGGACTTTCCATACGCCGGGATAGATTTCCATGGCGACCGAGAGATGGCTCTCCTAGCAGGGGAACAGTGGGATGAATCAAGTAAAAATCATTTTTCAACAATTTCTGAGTTCTAATTTTTTTTTGTATTTTAATCGTCTCAAAACTAATAATCAAAAGTTTTAAATGCAGATGTGGGCCCACGGCGACCAACCCATCTCCAGCCTTATGAGAGGAGGCATCCAGCTGCCGCAGCACCAGCCCCAGAGGGCCAATCAGCAGATATCTTGTTTGATTTAGAGCATCATATAGAGCGCTTGACTCTAGACATTCCAAAGACCGACATAGATGATATTCCACTCAGATTACAGAGATATGTGATTGGTGTCCCAGGACCTTTTAGGAGGTTCCTATGTAGGGTGGCCCGGGCAGTGGTCTCTTATCGTGATCATCATCAGTGATAGGATGATCGTTTTGTAGACTCATATTTTTGACCTTTTGTATTATCATTTTTGCCGATCATAAGGTGTTTTCAACCTATGATCGAAGACGATGTATATTTTTGAAACAAACTTCTATGCTATGATATATCACTATTACCGGCTATCTGTGTACATGTTATTGAATGTTGTTTAATTTACTGTTTTGATTATTGCAAATGTCGATTTATCATACTAGAAGCAACTGCATCTGCTAATGTATTTAAATGTCTTGGAATATGCTGATATTCAATGTAATCAAATTCACGTTCCAAGATACGAACTCTTAAAAATAACCGTAATAACACTGGATTTCTAATGGCATAAACCCTGTTAAGCTGTAATACAACAAGTTCAGAATCCAACCTAACAATCAAACTCTGAATTCCAAATGATATGGATTCAGATAATAACTCAATCACTGCACTATACTCGGCAATGTTATTCGTTGTTTGACCAAGGCTTACCCCATGCATGGATACTAACTCATCAGAGGGTGAATAGATAACCCAAGCTACGGAAGAAATGTTCTGTGTACTACGACAAGCACCATCAGCAAAACCAATGTAGGTTTGAAGAGACGTCGACATCTGCAATATCAAGAGTAAAACTCAGATAAGCAGGAATAGTGATAAAACACACTCTAAACTAGGCACGCTTTTCTAATCTAAGACACACCAGTAGTAAAGAAATATAATCTAAAAAATCTACACACCAAATTTAAGCATAATATCTCTTCAGATAAAGCCCATTTCTGGGTTTATCTAAAGGGACACCATCAAAATCTATCAGCTCATAGGCACCTTTTGCCAGCTTCAGCTTAACAATGAAAGGACCATGCCACATGGGCACAAATTTTCCATCCCCTAGCTTATCGTTGGCTTGATCGTACACTAAGACTAGGTCTCCTTCTGAAAAATTATGAGGGGTAACACTTCTATCGTACTGAGCCTTTATTCGTTTGACATGAGCCTCATTTTCTATTGCAGTATTTCGTCGATTCTCATCTAGCTAAGCCAAGTACAAAAAACGTTTCTCCTTTTCAGACGTAGCTGGAAGTAATTCTATGGCTAATTTCAATGACGTAATTTCACATTCAATCAGCAACACAGCTTCCAAACTGTAAACCAGTTGAAAGGGAGTGAAACCAGTTGATGTTTTTACTGAGGTCCGATATGCCCAAAGTGCTGAAAATAACATGGAATGCCAATTCGACTTATGAATACCAATAATTCGTTTAATCATAGTGACTAAAAATTTATTGATAGCTTCAACCAGACCATTAGCCTGTGGATAATATGGAGTAGAACTATCGTGGCACAGGCCAAGTTGATCTGTTAGTTCAGTCATCATCATATTTCGAAAATGACTTCCATGATCAGTGATAATGGCTTGAGGAACACCGAATCTAGAAATTATACGATTGAACACAAAATTTGCAGTAGTCTTACCGTCTGCCGAAAATGTAGGCATCGCCTCGGCCCACTTAGTAAAATAATCTACTGCTAGGATAATATATGCATGCCCCCCGGCCGAGTGAGGGTTACATGTAATAAAGTCAATACCCCACTTTGCGAAAGGACCGACAACAATTATAGGGTGAAGAGGAGCGGGTGGTGCATGCATTTTACGATCAAAGACCTGACAATTGTGGCATTTCCGGACTGCATAGATACAATCTTTGAATAACGACGGCTAGAAATAACCAGTGCGCAATATCTTTTGGGCTGTGGAATACCTAGACATATGACCACTAAATGCTCTAGAATGGTAGTAATTTAAAACTTTCTCAGCTTCTTCATGAGTAAGACAGCGTCGGAAAACATAATCTGCTTCACGACGATAGAGTGTATCACCAATAATATTGTATTGTTGGGATTGGAAACATATTTTCCATCGCTGAGATCGTGAGATTTCAGGCCGAAAAGATTGGGTTTGGAGATAAACAATAATATCCCCATACCAAGGATCAAGTGTACTGATAAGAAACAAGGATTCGTCCGCTACTCCGCTACAGTTTCAGTATCAGTAGAGGGGAAATCACACATCAGTTCGGCAAAAACCAAAGATTTCTTTGCCTTGGATTTTTCAAATTCCAAGTCAAATTCCTGCAGGATAAATATCCATTTGGAATACTTGCCCCCTAGCAATTGTTTGGTCAAAATGTACATCATAGGGTTACAGTCAGAAATTACCATGGCTTTGCATAGTAAGATGTAGTGTCGAAATCTTTGGACAAATTGAACAGCTGCCAAGGCCAATTTCTCTACATGTGTGTATTTGATCTCAGTCGGATGCATATTTCGACTAAGATAGTAAATCACATGTTCATTGTTGAATTCATCTTCCTGAACTAAAACCATCCCAATGGTGGAATGAGAAGCGGCGAGGTACAAAAAATAGTCTTGGTTATAATTGGGAGGATGCAGTAACGGTGCATGGGTCAACGTGTGTTTGAGTGCATCAAAAGATCGATTAGTGATCTCATCCCAAAAGAATGGAACGTTCTGTTTTAACAACCTAGTAAAACCCTTTGTTAACTCGGCGTAGTTAGGAATGAACCGACATCAAAAGTTTGCTTTCCCTTGCAAACTTTGGAGTTGGCGCAGAGTCGAAGGAGGAGGCAGATTGACAATAGCTTTGACCTTCGACGGATCAACGCGAATACCTTCTTTTGAAATAATAAATCCTAGTAAGCGACCCGATTCTACACAAAAAACACATTTGTGTAGATTCATCCGAATTCAATAATGCCTGCATCTCATAAAGATTGCTCGTAAATGAGTGAGATGGTCGGCCCTACGTGATGAATGAGTAGGTAAATCATCGAGATAAGGCTGCAAAATGTGCTTAATGTCATGAAATGTGTAAGACATAGCCCTTTGAAAAGTTTCCCCAGTGTTCTTCAATCCAAAGGGTAGTTTGCAATAAGAAAATGTTCCCCACGGACAAATGAAAGCTGTTTTAGGCTGATCAGCAGGGAGTATGTTTGTTTGATTGTAACTAGAAAAACCATCCATAAAGGAAAAAATTTCACTGCTGGCACAATCATCGATAATTTGATCGATATAGGGGGTTGGATAATTGTATTTAGGACAAGCTCGATTAATATCCCTATAATCAATACATACTCTTATCATTCCTTGTTTTTTGTTAACAAGAACAATATTCGATACCCAATCGGTTAAAGGAATTGGATAAATGAAACCTGCACGAAGTAATTTCTCAACTTCGGCTTTGATAGCAGCAACTTTTCTTGGATGTATCTGATGTAAACGTTGACGGACAGGTTTGGCATCCGGGTAAGTCTTGATTTCATGTACAACGATTGACGGATCGATCCCTGGCATTTCTTCATATGACCAGGCGAACACGTCACAAAATTCTTGAAATAGGGCTTTATAAGTTTGGATTTCATCATCCATACAACAATCACCTATATGAATGTTTTCAATTATTCTTGGCTTAACTGAAATGTCAATGGGAATCGTTCGAGAGATATTTTCCAAATTTAACTTAGAATCAAAATTTTGCAATGGATTCTGCGGTTCTTTGACATATTCAACAGTAAAAATAGAAGCGAAATTATTTTCAAAATGATCCAGCTCAGGTAAAAACGAAGATCGGTGATGTAGATCTTCCCATGGTAAATCCTCAACAGAAAAAATTTCACGAATTTGCTCATCAGTATGAACAAGATCGGGAAATTTCGTTGCGGCTGAGCTAGATATAGAAAGTGATTCTTCATGGATCCCATTCATTGGATCATTTTTGGTTGAAAAAGGATCGGAAAGCGACTGTATAGCCTGATATGCAATTTCAAATGGACTCAAAGGCATCGCGCCATCAAATGAATCTAATTCGGAGTCGGAAGGTACGATCCAAGGATTATCAAACGTAATAGTATTCGATGAAATCATATGAATAGTTGTGATAGAAGGCGATACGTTAGGAGGAGGAAAGGAAAAAGTTCCTAGTAAACCAGAATCTTTAATCAAACCTACTCCAACATCCTTGTAAGGGATAGCCGTTTCACCGACGTGCTGGATTGTTTCTATAGAGGCTGGATCAGAGGAGAAATAAGTTAACTGATCTATTGTAACAATCTTTCCTTGATGTGGAAACTTGATAAGCCGAAAGACCAAAGAAACAACAACAGTCATAACATAAGACCAACTACGACCCAGGAGAAGGTTGTAATCTAGAGGGGCATCAACCACTTCCACATCTAGATTTATGGTTTTGCCTTCGACCCCTATAGGTAAATCTTGCAAAATATCGAAAGGATGGAAACCTCGGCCATCAAAAGCCTTTAGAATTGTCGAACACTGATTGAGTGTAGGAGAACCAAGTGATTTCCAACACCGGATTGACATAATACACGTTGAAGCGCCCTCATCAATCACAGTCTGAAAGATCGGTCTGTTTTTGACTAATAATGGAATCTGGAAAGCCATTTGACGAGGTAGGCGAGGTGTACTATTCTCTAAATCAAAGATTATTAGGTTTGAGTCCTGAATATCGACAGCTCCTATGGCAGACAAAGTAATTTACGCTATGCTGGGCACGATTGCAGCACTTCCAAAGCCGACATTGCTGAAGGGGAAATAGCTGAGTCCTCAACAATGTTGTAATTCTGAGCAGCTCTCGCATGTGGATTGAAAGCTGATTTACGAAGAACACCTTTAGCAGGCAGTTTGATTACTAATTTTGGATTGGGTTTCTCGATCTGTAGTGGACCAGAAACAGGAGGAGGTGTAGGTGATGTGTTTGCACTAGAAGATTCTGCTTCTTTACCATCAATAGGATTCTTACTACCATAATCTTGCGATCGCGTCGCAATCCTGACATCAGACATCATCAGAATAGGTTCTTCTGAGGCATTCGAGGTAGAACCAACCATCTTACTATCTTGAGTGGGAAAAGAATCCTTCAAGACAGCAGGTTGTTGTGAACCTTTAACGAATTTCGAAACCTCTGCTCGATGCGGGCATTCTTTAGTAAAATGATCCTCGTCGCAAATGAAACAAGGATAGAGAGGCTTGCGTTTTTCGTCATTAGATTCATTTTATTAGTTTTATCTTCTGAATTTTTTTTTTTTTTATTCTTCCCTTTCTTTTTACCGCCGGATTTAGATTTGGACGTAGATGTCTCTACGACATGAATGTCGGCAGAAATTTCAGGGGAAGACTCTCCTTTCGGGGAATCAGGTAAAGTTATAATAGGAGAAGAATTCTTTGAAGATTTCTTCTTGCTTTTAGTATTGATTGTACCAATCATACCATCAACAACATGAGACCTTGAAGGAGTTGCAGTTATTTGACCTTGTTTTGGAAGATCGTGGATTTTTCATGTAAAGTACCTGACTGCGTATAGACGAGGTCAAGGTACTGAGCTTGAGCAATAACTTTCTCCTCAACAACAACTCCTGCCTTAGCTACATCTTCAGTGATTTTGGGTAATAATGATTTAACAAACCATTCCGCCAAAATTTGATCCGGAATGTAAAATTTCACCAAACGTCTTCTACGTCGCCATTCGTGAATATGATCAAAAATATATGTGGACGTTGATTGCTTTAACGAAGTCAATAGTTATGTGCCATTGTCATATCTGACAGGAAACTGAAAATGAGTTAAGAAGGCAGTTGCTAATTGACTGAAATTATTAAAATTGCATCGTGGTAACTCAATGTACCATTTGGGAGCAAGACCAATAAGAGTTCGTTGAAAAAGACGTAAGCGAATTGAATCATCAATTATTGAATTAGACGCACACCAGAGGTGATAAGTCATAACGTGATTTGACGGATCCTCTCCTGATTTACCCTCGAATTTTGGTATATCACTCGGCAACTTATGCGGCATTGGCGGCCAATACAGATGATAGAAAATTGGATCATTCGTAAGGTGTTTCAAATCAGGTAAATCTAAAGTTGCAATAAATGGTAACTGATGGTTAGGGTCGCGAAAACCTTGAGTAACAAGAGCAGTTCCGGGAGGAGGATACCCAGGATAACTGGGAATCAGATTTGCGTTAGGAATTGTGTAACCTCCTGGAAAACTAGGATTAACCGGACCAAACTGTGGTTGTTGAGGCTATTGATAAGTATAGCCAGGGTACAGTTGATACTGATAAACTGTGTTTTGTGAAACGGGACCGAATTGATACTGTCCCTGGTACGGTTGATATGTGAATTGTGGTTGACTTGTGACAATCATACTTGTACCAGCTTGTCCCGCAGGTATCTGGACCGAAGTCTGAACTGAAGGTCCTGACTGGGGTACAAAGACTTGAGGGATTTGCATAGATACATGGATAGTAGAAACTAGAGTTATAGATACTCCAGAGACATGTGTTATAGGTTGAACAGATGTTGCAATAGTTGTAGTAGCTTGAGGCGGAGTCTGAGGTGTACTAGGCCCAGACTGCTGAACATAACTAGGTGCAGGGGTTTGAATAGTAGGCTGAACAGGTTGCTGGATTGGACCAGAAACCAAAGGCTGTCCAGGTTGAGTAGATAACTGTACATTAGGTTGTATAGTCTGTTGAATTTGGGACAGATCCCACACCATGTTCATTACAGGGTATTGTCCCGTAGAAGGTTGAACGTAAGGACCATAGCCTGGTTGAATGTAGGGTTGATAAGTAAGTGGTAAATTTCTAGCTCCTTGTACAAATGATTGACCAGAAGGCAGTTGGAAACCTTGAGTTGGGTACTGACCTTGAGGTTGATAACCCTGAGGCGCGTACTGAATCTGGGGTTGATAAGGACCTTGAGGAACATATTGAGTTTGGGGTTGACCTTGGGGTATGTACTGTCCTGAAGGTTGATAACCTTGAGGTATGTACTGTCCTTGAGTTTGTTCTCCAAAATAATATTGGGCCACAGTTTTTCCTAGGAAAAAATTACCTTGAGGTTGCCCCCCAAGTGGTAACTGACTGCCTTGAGGTTGCCCCACTGGCGGTAATTGACTACCCTGAGGTTGCCCCCGAGGCGATAACTGATTTCCCTGAAATTGTCCCCCAGGCGGTCACTGACTACCTTGAGGTTGAGGATTTGGAATATTACCAGACATCATAAAGATTTGCTCAGTGTTCGACGTTTGAGTTTTAATTCCATTAAGACTAGATGATAATACTTGTTCAATCGGTCGAGGAGCTGCTCTTGAGAAAGTACAAAAAAGATCCTGATACCCCGAAGGAAAATTGCATGGACCACCATGTAAAAATGCTTCCGGTGTTTGGGAAAACATAGATGACTCTCCCTTATGCATAATGGGATGGAAGGATAGCAAACAACACGCGGGCAGTAGAGATGAAATGGAATTTCGAGGGTGGAGAAAAAGCAGAGGCGGGTTTTTCTAAAAAAGTTCGATCAAAGACGGATACTAAGCGTACACCTCGAGATAGAAATTTGCAGAAATGGATTCATGCTCTAAGATTTTAAACGGACCCAGATTCGAAGGGGTATCTGCTCATCTGGACTAGCAACAAGGTATTCAATAGAAAATGAGCAGATGGAAGATCTTCGGTAAACAATATTTCTTACCCTAGGTGAACCGGGATCACTAGAAGTTGGTGTAATAAATCTCGAGGATGTTTCCAAAATAGAATCGTAGGTTCGGGCTCGAGAGTCGGAGTTGCGTCAACTCAGTTCAACGGAAGGAGAAATACTACCCGGTAACTTCGAAGGCTTGAAAGTGGTTCTTTGAATGCGTTCTATTGTGGGTATTTGGTGAGTCAAGATGAACAACTATGGTGTAAATTCCAATTTTTGTTGATCTAATTCTATCGCTACTAGATGATGCCCCTAGAGCACACGGCCCTTCAAGTTGGCTGAGTCGTATGTGAGGGCTTCACTTGAAGTCTGCTGAGATTATCTCGGTAATTCTTGCTTTCTGAATTCAAATATTAACCAATCACATGCAAAACAAATAAAATTTTCGTACAAAAACACCATAAGAATCTCTAAAAGAAATAAACAGCTTTGAATCACACGCACTTCAAAAATCTAAGAAGTTCAAACCACACACAAAGCGGTAACTTTCCGAAGTACTAAAAACACCAGTTGGTGGTGAAATCCAACTTAGTAGAGCATCTAATATAGAAGAGGGCGGTTGGAGCGGTTACCCAGAAAACACAGCATGTGAAACAAAATGGCGCTGGTTTCTTCCTGAGCTTGACTCGTGTGAAGAGAACCCCCAGAGAGTCCAAGTGAGTCTGGTGGGCGTCGCTCTGCAGGTGCCGGTGCGATCTTTTCTTCTGCATCACCTTAGGAAATAATCTTGAAACACATGGACACTAAGGGTGCATGCGATAGAGTAAAATACCGAAATTTGGGGAAGCAGTCTACGATCCAGGTTATTCCACACGCTGAAAGCCGAGTAACAAAGCTCAATCCCCTTGAGGGATCTCATCGCTATGGTTTAATCCAGGTTTCTGGGAAACAAGTGACCCAGGGCTCCTACACGACAATGTTTAAATCCGAGGTTTTACCATTTGTAATCTTGCACGCGGTCTTGGTCCTTTCCCAGTAGACTGTATTGATTGTGTCAAAGGTTCGGATATGATCTCGTGAATTCACTCCTTTAAGAGAAAGCTTTCCGTCATGTACCAGTACAATTGGATTTATTTCCCTCTGTAAGTTATCTGCTTATTTGTTTTACTAGCTTTTGAGAGTTAATTACTCCCTACTCAGAGATCCTAACTGAGCTATGTTGGTGATGAAAGACGCCCTAGAAATAAAATATGTGCTAGATGATTTTTTAATTAAAGCGATTGCTTTTATGTCGCTGTTCTCTTTAAGTCAATAGGTATGGAAAGTGAAACTTTTGATGGTGTGAGGGCTAAAAACCCCATTTAAAAACTAAAAATGCACCTAAAAATGATAATCAATTCATTTTCTTTCAGTACAATTCTAGGCCAAAGAAAGAGTTCGAGAGATGCAGATTCTAAGAGACAGTTTAATGCTTTCTTTAGTACAAAGAATAAATGGAAGAAAATATTTTTGTCTTTTTCAACTTAAAGAACTGCAAAATGGGGCAAGACTATCGATGCTCACACTAAAACCCTTTCACTTTGAAGACTTGAAAGTACAAAAAACAACTTTCCTTCAAAAAGAGATCTAGATGCTAAAGCACTCCAGAAACTTCACAAAACTAATTTGAGATCTACAAACTTTGAAAACCTAATTGAATGAAAAGACTTTAATTTTTTTGAAAATGAATATTTCTATTAGTTATTCGGTCAGCTAGGGATTTGTGTCAGAATAAACAAAACAAATGCAAAAAACATCCGGATATATTTCCTTTATAAAAGCCAATTTCAAAATTTATAACAAAGATCGAGTATTTGCAAAGAAACAACTAGATCTATCTGCTCCAGAGAAAGGATGGATTTCACAACCGGAGTCGGACTCCTCAAGAAGACAAAAGAGACCAATGACGATGCGACGACGTTCAAGCTCCGATCTTTTGGAGTCACTACGTAGACCAAGTGAAAAGCAATCCAAATGTGCTGAAAACTTCTGAAAATCATCAAAAACACGAAATACTATTGGAACTCACTCACAGAGTAGCTCGGCCAGAGAAACAATACCAATGGGATGGGATACTAAAACTCTAAATCAAATTAAAGATAAAAGCGGAAAAATAAATACGTTGTTTTCCAAAAAATTTCCATCAGTGCCGAGGCTCCCGGAAGTAATAGGTGCGAGTCCATGCTAGGTTATAAAGTAAAGTGAGCGTCTTACCCTTGTGCAAAAGAACAAAGTGGTCCCTGAAAGAGTTCAAGAAAAACATAAGAAGCTCTTCATTTTTAGAAAAACAGAAAACTACAGCCACCCGATGGGGATAGTCCATCGATCAGAGACCGAAGAAAAATCCTTTTCCTCAAATCAAAATAAAGGAAAACCAAAAAACAAGAAAAGTGTTGTTGACAAGAAAGATAGCATACAAGAAAGCGATTGAAGGAGAGCATCTACGAGACATCTTTCTCTGATCGTAGTTGGAAAGTGATCACCAAAACTGAGGTGCCACATGGGTGAAGTTTTTATCGCATGAGCTATTTTTAGACTATGTCTATTTTCACGACACCGTCGATCCATATTTATTCTAGCGAGTTGCGGGATTACTATTTGCGGATGGTTGGTCAAGTTGGAAAAATGAGATGGTCTCTGTTACCCGAACATGCAGCCGAGTCTATTTTGATGCTCGGTCTAAAAATAGATCGGTCGAGATATTATTAGCTCTTGGCAATATTTGGACTGTAAACACTATCTTATCCTCTTGGAGCACTTGAGTTCCAGGCTACTGGATGTGGCCCATGCTTGTTGTGGAAAAGGTCACAGCCGTTCCGTAGTGTTTTAGTTGAGCTGTGCCCTTTGGTTGGCTTAGTTAGAGCTCGTGTGGCGAGTTTGGTGAGTTGATGAGGCAGGTTGATGGAGTTGTGCTAACAAGAGGTTTAACTTAGTTGAACTAGTCGTTGTTAGTCTAGCTGATCAAATGCCACTGAAGTGAGTGAGTGGTGTGAATTAATTGTTAATTACTCACTAATTATGTCAACTCATCCAAATCAACTTCAGGATACATGACGATAAGCTAGGTGCATGGACGATTCGGTGGAGACCGAGTGTCAGAGGTGGGTGAGAAAGGGTGAGTCTGCTATCATTTGTGATATAACTGTGCATGAGATTTTGCATTGATTGAGATTTCAATAAGGTTAGTGATGGGGAGCCGGTGGGATTGAACTTGGATCTCATCATTATTTCAGTCTTGGATTCGTGAGGTAGAAGTAGCAGACAGTCGAGCTGATTGGAGCATGTGATATGTATGATGCAGAGCTTGTTTTTGTGTATATACTGATGGAGATAATCTTTGAGGCTTGTGAGGTTTGTACTATGTATGTTGATACATTTTTCTCTATCATTATAATATGTAGATAGTTGGGGTTTTCGGTGTAAGCATTTTCCCATTACATCTTTTGTATTATGTGTGCTTGATTATGTTTTAAGTAATGCGCATGCATTTGCTTCTATTTCCGCAAATTGATGATCAATTGTAGAAAGAGGTTATGTATTATGCATGAAGCTTAAATAGTGTGTAATGGGATAATCTCGATGAATAATTCATCTGTTATTCAAATTTCTGCATGTTGTTGAACAAAATTGATGTCGGATCTATTACGAGTGATTACATTTTGATTTGGTGGAGCACGAGTGCGTATGAGGGCAGGTAGCTTACTAGATCCATCCTTTCTTTGAAAGGTGATATATCCGATGAAATGCCCCTCGGTCGATCTCTGTGTCAGAAATACATTTGTTCTCCTGGATCGAAAGCGGTTGAGTTTTGAGTTTGGTGATTTGAATTTGCCCGGTGTTTTTTTGGTATCGAAGTCAAAATGTATTATCAAGGTTGCGATTAGAGTATGCTCTTGAAGAAACTCGAAATTATGTGCATGGAAAGATGGAATGGGCGGTGCTCGATGACAAGGAAATTTGAAGGAGTTCATGGAGTTCCGAAGTTCCAAAGCTGGTGATGCGCCCGGCTTGGTTGAGGCTTGGAAAAAGAAGACAGCCAGTGTCGAAAGGATTCTGTTGGAGGGCGTGAAGGATCACATGGTATCTAGCTTGCATGGTAAAGCTTCTCCATTCTTGATGTGAAAAGCTTTGACATGACTTTGTTCCAGAAAAGAGCGATCGAAGGAAGTTGGCGCTCAGGATAAACTCGAGGGAAAATAAATATGGAGAAGAATGACTACTAATGCGGTGTACTTGACAAAGTTTTTCCCTTCTACGAGGATAGAGCTTGGGAGTGTAGGAGTTTAGTGTGGATGATGAGAATTGAGTGAGCTTAGCTCTCCTTGGGCTTCGAAGATTTGGCACTCCCTATCGAGAACCTATCGATGGTGGGAAAAATTGCTGGATGGGGCGACTTTGTGTCGGATCTTGTACAAGAGAATACAGTGATGCCCGGGGATGGATCTTCATCAAAGGCATGCGATGAGAGGATTGCTGCTTTAGTGCCAAAGCAAGGAAGGGGAAGAGACAGATAAGAATGCCTGTCAAGTCGGTGTGGATGGTAAAGAAACGTCACATGTCCAAAGTGAAGTGTTTTTCACTTTCGCTCACGAACACGGACACTCATACGAAATTGTCCCACGGAAAAGAAGAAGAACAGCAGTCTACGGGATCTGCAGTAGGGTGAACTCTTGCCCTGCAATTTGAGTTGGACATTCTCATTGATCACATGCATGGTGTCTAGTGCATTGGGATCGGGGTAGTTATTTTGATAGTGGCACTTCCTTTTCCACATGTGGGAGATGTGAATATTTTGGGTGACTTGGTGGAGAAAGATCTCCGGTTTCATGTTGAGTTGGGTGACAATGGATGGTGCGAGTACGTACAAGCATTAGTGCATAACCTTTCGAGGAGGAGTCGGGTAAAACTCATTCTTTTACAAGATGTAGTGCATGTTCCAGTTTAAAAGAAGAATTTGATCTCGAGTCGCAATGTTTCAGAGGATAAAGGGTATGAAGTTGTATGTGAAATGGAAAATTTTTCCTTGACACAAGACCGTCGAGGACAGTCAAGAAGGTTGGGATTCGAGCAAAGATCTCTACGGACTTGAAGTAGATGGGATGTCTACGGAGCTTCTCTTGTTGGGAAGTGCAGAAAGACATCTAATTGATGCTGAGAGGAGGCAAAGTTTTGCATGCGGGTAATAGTGACCTCGGGATGTGGAGTAGCCGAAGATGAGGATCATGGAGTGGAAGAAACCCTCTGGAGAAATTTCTCATGCCGGATGGGCGGAGAGTGCATGCAGCTATACCACCGGGTGAGGGGTCGGGCGACATGCATGAATAATCCCAAGAGGATGTTACGGGTAGGATTCGCGAGATGGTGTGGATCTCATGAACTGGAACTGACTACGAGTGCCTAACTATGATGGCATGATCGGTTGGATTGATACGAGCGAGATCAGAGTGATGAGTGGCGGATGTGCGTGCGAGTCGAAGTTGACGAGCAAGTGCGGGTGCATGGGATGCAGAGTTCAACATCGCGGTGGTTCTGATGACATGTGCGGTTGGGCTCGGCGGAGATGCGAGAGCTTTGGTGATAGTCGTCGCATTTGATTGGTTTTGGAGCCTTTCATTTTTCGGAAGTGTTCGCGACAAAGAGTCGGAGAGCGGATGCATGGAGTTGCATGGCGCTTGTGAAGGTTGCGAGGCGAATGCATGGAGTTTCATGTGCGCATGCAAAGACGAGTCCTTTCTTGTTGATAGGGAGTGTTGAAGATTGCAGCACTGAAACGATGAAGGAGGCATCATAAAACATCTTTCCTGATCCTAGTTGGAAAGTGATCACCAAAACTAGGTGGGGAGCCACATAGGTGATTTTTGTACAGAAAATTATTTGTAGGGACTATGTCTGTTTAGACATGTCGATCATATTCTATGAGTTGGGATGCTATTTGTGGATGGTTGGTCAAGTTGGAAAAGAAATAGATGGACCTCTATTTTTAGACATCACTTTGGGCGGAGTCTATTTAAAGTACACCGGTCTAAAAATGGGATCAGTCAGATATTATTAGCTCTGTAATATTTGGACTATAAACATTATCTTATCCTCTTGGAGCACTTGATTCAGAGCTACGGATGTGGCATGCTGATGACGAGAAGAAAGTTACACTATTCCTAGGGTTTTGGTTGAGCTATTGCATGGTTGACTTGATTAGAACTCATGTGGCGAGGAGTTTGGTGGAGTTGATGAGGCAGGTTGATGGAGTTGTGTTCAGTTTTAACTTGAGTTGAACTAGTTGTGATTTAGTCTGAGCGATACATGTACTATGTGATGAGTGGTGTGAATTAATTATTAATTAATTCACTAATTATCACTCATAAATCAACTAAAGAATACATCGATTAAGCTAGAGTGCATGGACGATTCGAGTGGAGACGGTGTTAAGGTGGGTGAAAAGGGTGAGTCTACTATCGAGTTGTGACTATGATGTGCATGAGATTTGCACACACATTGATTGAGATTTCCAATGAGGAGTGCAAAGGCACGACAGATGGGATTAGAACTTGGATCTCATCATTATTCATCTTGGATTTGCGCGATGAAAGCGAGCGGACAAGTGGAGCGGGTGGAGCATGTGATATGTATGATGCGAGGCTTGTTTTGTGTATAACAATGGAGATAGTCTTTGAGAGCTTGTGAGGAGTTTTGTGCTATGTATTGTTTCATGTTCTCTATCATTATAATATCGGATAGTTGGGGGTTTTCGTGTAAGATTTGCATTACTATACGTATTTATATGTGTGCTTGATTATGTTTTTAATGTGCAGTATCAGCTTGCTTCTATTTCCGTGAAATTGGTGATGAAATTGTAGAAGAAGTTTGATGTATTATGCATGAGCTTAAATAGTGTTTGTATCAGGATAATCTCGGTGAATAATTCATCTATTGTTCAGTCTACAAGTGTCCCTAGCAAAGTTGCCAATTTGTTGATCGGATAAATCAATCTTAGGAAAAGATCGATCTCCCTAGTACCAAAAAAGTAATCTAGCAGCAAACAACCAAATAAACCTATCTTCCTCTAGAAATATACGATTTACAAAAGAATATGTGTAAAGGTGTTAGAACTTACCATAGTCCAATGCTTGTTAGAAGTAGTTTGTCCCTCGGTCACTTGAAGGAGTTATCTTTATAGACCTGCATTCACAAACAGAAAAGCATTAAATAACTCTTTGTATAGTAAATGTTATAAATCATGCCTATCATGGTGATCGAGAATCATGAAATAAACGGTTAATTAACAACTTGATGAGAAAAAATGAATTCATTTTGTATTAACTTTGAATAAAAACCTTACAACCTTAGCCTTGATGTTGAGCGAGGCCTTCACGAAGTCAGAAACAGAATCTCCTCTATACGACAAGCTTGCACTCTTCAATGAGACGAGATAGAGGTATGTGATCTCTCCTCACAAAAATCTCGATTCAGTAAAAGTAGAATCCCAGCATCCTTAACCTAAAATAATTCTAAAGCTTCCTCACCTTGAGGCTATCCAATGCCTCTTTATAATTTAAAGGAGGAGGTTTTAGTTCCAACTATGAAGGGATAGAATCCTCCTTCAAAGGGATAAAGCTCCTCACATCAAGGGTTAGATCCTTAAGGTAAGGGATACATTAACCTCAAAGACAGTTCTGCCACACATAGATTCTTTCTAGGGGCTTCTATAATTTCGCGAAAGTGAGATTTTTGAGTTTACTTGCACATTTTTAATCTTTTTTATAGAGGTCCGCACCCGTAACACGGATCAAAGTACGTTCAAGTACGCGAAGTCTGATGAAAATTATGTGCGGGAGCGTAGGACAAGATGAAAGAGAAAGTGCGATACGAGTTAAGGAGATTTTTAAAAAATTTTCTCTTATTTTCAAGGCTTGACATGGAAGAAAGTGATATGTTAGACTTGCGAAAGGAGAAGTATGAGTGATAATGAGCTCATATGTATAGCGAATGTCAGGATGACAATTTTCGATTACAACGAGCCCATAGGCTATTTTTGGCGCAAGTCTATTTTTTGACTATGTCTATTTTAGACATGGTGATCATAATTTGAAGTTGGGGATGCTATTTGTGGATGGTTGGTCAGAGTTAGAAAAATAGATGAAATTATATTTTCAGGAATATTGGGTGAAAGTCTATTTATAGATCGTCGATCTAAAAATATAAGTGTCGATTATTACTAGCTCTTAATAATAATCGACAATGAAACACAAACTGTTCTCTTGGAGCATTTTAGTTTCGGTTTACTGCAGTGGAGAAAATCAATGAGCTGAAGGAATTATAATTCATAGGGTTTGCGGTGGTTCATGCATGGAGAACATCAGTTATAGCTGAGTGGCAAAGTTATGACGAGTTGGAAGGAAGTAGTTCATGGATTGTTATTCAGTTTAACTCAATTATTGGAGTTAAACTTAGTTGAAACTAGTTATCTAGTCTAAGTGAATGATACAATAGTGAGAGTGGAGTGAATTAATTAAATAATAACTCATTAATCAGTTGAACAATACAACGATTTAACTACGAGTGTATGTCGATTCGGTGGGGGCCCGGTGGAGGGAATAGGTGAAAGAGGCAAGATGGACTATCTGTTGTGACTATAGTGATTCATTGATTGCACCACACACATTGAGGTTTCAATGCGATTTTCATAGTCAAGGAAAGGGTAATTCAGATTAGTCGAGCTATTATTCAACGAGGTTGCACGGTGGAGGCAGAGCTAGCGGGGGAGGTGAGAGATCGGTGCATGGATTTGCGAGTTCTTCTATGTTAGTATGTGACGAATTAGTTATCTTTGAGAGAGTTGATGTACTAAGCTTTGTATGAATTGTTACATGATCTCGATGATACATAATATATGATATTTGGGGTTTTCATCTTGAAAGCTTTTCAGTTAAACAACTACGTTATGTGTGATTGTTTTTGTTTATGCTTCACATGTGTTTACGATTAATTTTCCATAAAGATTGGGTGGAATGATTGTATTTTGCAAGAAGTTAAATATTGTGAGATCAGATCTGGATGTATGCATGCTTAGTGTACTAATTTATACATGGTATCGAGAGAAGTGTTAATTCTTGAATATTTCAATTGTGAAGAATTGTTGAGTTTGTCTTTGGTGGACAATGTTTGCGTTGCTACAAAAGATTCTTGGTACTGAGAAGTTGAGTATACATTTGAAAGTATCTTTACAATGGGTTGCGATTGGAGTATGCCCTTGATGGAAGCTTGGATTTAAATATCTTGGGGAGAGGATAGGATGGAGGCAGGTGCTAGAGGATAATGGAGTGAAGGAGTTCATCGATAGCGATGTTCCTAAGCGGGATCTAGTGATCTTTGCATTATGGACGCATGGAGAAAGAAGATAGAAAAGACAGAAAGAATTATGTTGGAAGGTGTGAAGGACCATATTGTGTCAACCTTCATGAAAGCCACTCCATTCTTAATGTGGAATGCTTTGAAAAAATTTGTTCCAAATAAGAAGCGACCAGAGGATGCGGCGCTTAAAGACAAGCTTAGAAAAATAAAAATGGAGAAGGGAGAGTATTCCAAAATACCTCACGAAGGTTTTCCATTGCAAGGATGAGCTTGGGAAGTGTGGGGGTTGCTGGTGATGATGAAGAATTGGTGGGCTTAGTGCTCCTTGAGCTACGAAGAGTTGGCATAGTTAGAAGACTCATCGTGGACGGGAGAAAGCTGTTAGGATGGGAGCGACTTTGGTCGGATCTTGTGCGAGGAGGAGATAAGGTGGGGTACCAGTCGGCTCTTCATCGAAGATGAGATGAAAGAGAAAAATTTCTCTTTGGCTGCCAAAGAAAGGAAAGGGAAGAATCAAATTTCCTTCAAAATCCTATTCTAAAGGCAAAAGAGCGAGTTTTTTCCAAGAGTGAAGTGTTTTCATTGTCACTGAACATGGGCATTTCACCACTAACAACCCACAAAGAAGAAACAAAGAAAGGTTCGGAATGCAGTCGAGAGGCCTACGCATAGTTTGAACTTGATTTTCTCTTTGATCATAGTGGTTTCAAGCTATATTGGATTAGTGTGGTATCTTGATAGTGGGTGCGTCTTTGCATATGACGAGAGACAAGGAGTTGTTTTAGTGACTTGGAGGAGAAGGACCTCCAGATACATATAGAGATGGGTGACGATGAGTCGATACGGTGCGGCAGAAGTAGGACCATTGCTTTTACGAGTATGATAATCATTCTTGTTGAAGGATGTTATGCATATTCGAGGTCACAGAAAGAACTTGATCTCGGTCGCAATGTTGGAGAGACAAAAGAGTTATACGTGTTGTTTTCGAGTTAGGGAAAACCTTGCTTTGACATGAAAAATCGGTCAAACCAAGAAAAGGGCAGGATGCAAGTTAAGAATCTCTACTAGGGAGTAGATGGGCTGCGTGTGCAATGGTGGGAGAAAGTAGAAGAAAGTCTATGATACGGGATAAGGAAGCGAACTGTGGCACGGAGATTGGGCCATCTTCACCATGGTGCTTTGCAAAGATGATTTATACTGGAATTCCCAAGGGTAATCTTATCGCAGTTAGATCGGTCTGAGGGATGCACTGTGAGTAAGTTTGTAGAGATACCACCTTTCATGAGAAAGGAACCATGCTTGGGTGATCCTGGAAAGAATTCACACTGACGTGTGTGAACCTTTCTTGGTTGCTTCAACAAAAAAACATGGATGTATTATGTTATATTTTTGATATGAATATTCTCGTAGATGCTAGATCTTCTTCATGATGAAAGACGAAAAAGATTCTCAAGTTACTGAGAGTTTAAAGCATTGGTGGAGAAGGAGTCGGGGAAGCTAAAGCAAATCTCTATGGAGCAATAATGGTGGTGAATACATCTCAGGGCGCAGATTCAAAGACACGTAGCAGAAAGGAAAAGGAATTCGAAGAGAACTCATAATACCTCATAACCTGTGAGAATGTCACGGAGATAAATAACGACGATCATGGGTGTTGCACGAGCGATGTTGCATGGCTAGGAGCCTACCGATGCACTTATGGGCGAGCTTGCTGACTGCTACGAGTTTATGTGCAAAAGCGTTGTCCTCATAGAGTACTTGGCATGAGTCACTTGAAGAATATTTCTTGGTAAGAAGCGATATTTCTCATTTGAATATTTTTGGCTCATTTGTTTGTATATGTGAGCAACGGAAGGCGCTGGGAAGAAAAAGCTGAGCCAACTACGAAGTGGGATATTTTGTGAGGTACAAAAAAACACCCTGGAGTGTGTGTGTATTTTTCCAAATCAGTCGGATGGTGTAGTGCGGCAAAGATATAAAATTAAATGAGGTGAAAGCCATGAATTTGTCGCTTGAGAGGGAGCTACACTTGCATAGGGAGGAGGAACTGCTTGTTCCCAAAGACGAGCCTCTGAGATGTGGATCAGCCATAGGAGGAGATTCATGGAGTGGAGGAGTCCACTCATGTAAGACGAAGACATCGGGACAGAAAGCGACGGACTATGCGCACGAAGGCCCAAGCGGCTTGATGCGGCATAGAATGTAGAAGTCGCTAGATCATGCGCGGACGGAGTCAATCACGATCGATTCATGGATACATGGCTCTTATGAGCAAAGTGTATTGTGTGGAGCCATCTTCTTTTGAAGAAAGCGTCTCGCAGAGCCCCATGGGTAGATGCCATGTTGGAGGAGTATGACTCCATTTTGAGAAACAGTGCTTGGAAATTGTTCCAAGGGCTGGTGGGTAAATCGAGTTGTAGGATCAAGATGGATCTACAAGGTAAAGCAAGCTGGCTTGATGGGAGCGTTGAGAAGTATAAGGCAAGATTTGTTGCACAGGGCTTCTCACGGATCGAGGGTTGATTATCAGAAACGCTGCACTTGTTGCATGATATTCTTTCCATAGGACCATCCTTGCTCTCTTAACGCAGATGGGTTGCAAATTCATTAGATGGATGTAAGCGCGTTCCTTAATGGGATCATTGAGGAAGAGGTGTACATTGACGCCTAAAATTTGAGATATATAGCAGGTCACATGTGTGCGAGGCTCAAAGAGCGATGTATGAGTTGAAGCAAGAAACGCACGTGCTTGGTACACATGGATGCGACAACTATTTCACTAGACTTGGCTACCCAAGAGTGAGGCGGATGCAAACTTATGGAAAATTGTGGTGGAGGGTAGATTTTAATCCGATTTGTTATTTATGTTGATGATTTAATACTAATGGGTGATGAGCATTTGATACACTCATGTCAGACGAGATCTTGCAAAAGGGTTTGAGATGAAGGATTTGGGCCTCCTTCATTATTTCATTAGATTGAAAGATGGCAGTAAGGAAGGTGAGTTGTTTGTGTCTCAGGAAAGTATGCACGGGAGATACGGGGAAGTTTCACATGCAAAGGCTGCAAGCCTATTGAAAATCCCTCTTCACGGGAAATTGGAAAGAGGATGCTACATGGCACGGAGTAGTGGATGCCCTCTGTTTATAGAAATGGTTGGTGGGTTCACTCATGTATTTGGTTCAATACAAGACCGAACATGTGCTATGCGGTGGAGCAATTTCTACAAAGCGATGATTTAATCCTACCCAAGCTCTTTTGGAAGGAAGGAAATGGCTTTGTACTAAGATATCTCGGGGCTGCTCGCAGGCTGGTTTATGGTACGGACGGACGGATGAGGTGAAGTTGCATGGCTTCACGATGCCGGATGGGCATAACCCAATGAAGCGAGAAAGAGCACATCGGGGAGGGGGTTTCCAGTATCGGATCTCAAAGTTTCTTAGTGCGAGCGAAACAAAGATCCATGGCACTTAGTTCGGTGGAAGCGGGGAATACATGGCGACAGCAGTCAGGTACGCATGTGAGGCTATCTGGATGAGGAAGATCCTAGTTGGGTTTTAGTTTCACATTTGAATCCTACTGATGATACATTGTGATCATCAAAGTTGCATTAAACTCTCGATTGATCTATGTTTCATGATAGATCTAAACATATTGATATCAGGAATCATCACTCCATGAGTGTGCAGCAATGAGCGGAAGAATCACTGTTGCTTTAGCAGAATATGGGGGTGAAGTATATATTTACGATGGTCGATCTAAAAATAGAAGTGTCGATTATTATTAGCTCTTAATAGTAGTCGAGCAATAAACAACAACTTATTCTCTTGGAGCACATGGTTTCGGTGCACATATTTGGAAAATCAATGAGGTGCAGAAGAGATTCATGCAATTCCTAGGGTTTCATTTGGTGGTTCATGCATGGAGGACTGAGATTTAGAGCTGAAGTGGACAAAGTTATGACGGAGGTTGTAAGAGTAGTTCATGGAGTTGTTATTGAATTTAACTCAATTGTTGGAGTTAAACTGGATATGAATAATTGTATCTAGTCCAAATGAATGATACACTAGTAGAGAGTGAGGTGAATTAATTAGTTAATTAATTCACAAATAATAACTCATTAATCAGATCGAACAATACAACGAGTTAACTACAACACATGTCGAGTTCTAGTGGAGACCCGATGGAGAGGTAGGTGAAAAGGGCGAGATGGACTATTTTGTTGTGACTATAGTGATGCATTGGTTACCCACACACACATTGGAGTTGCTAATGAGGATTTCACATTAAAGGAAAGAGTAATTCGAATTCATTCAAATCCTATTTATGTGAAAGGGATTGTGGTGGAGCGGAGCTAGCGGGAGGGCGATATATTGGTGCATGGATTTGCGATTTCTTCTATGTTAGTGTGTGACGATTGATTGTGCGAGAGCTTGATGTACTAGTATTTGTATGAGATTGTTACATGATCTCCATGATACATAATATATGATATTTTGGGTTTTCGGCTTTGGGCTTTCTGATTAATAAACTGTGTTATGTGCGATTGTTTTATTTATGCTTCATGTGTTTGCATTAATTTTCACAAATAGTTAACATTGGAATGATTGTATTTTGCAATGAAAGTTAAATATTGTGAGATAAGGGGAATGCGGATGTATGCATGCTTAGTGTATATAATCTCTACATAGAAGTATATGCATAATAAATGGAAGGAAAAAGATGAAATGTGTGGAATGAGAAGTGGTGAATCATTAAAGATTCTTTTAACATTCTAATGAATTGGAGAATCATAATGCCAAATTTCCCTCAATTTTTACCTTTTTTATGTGCTCAGTCTTTATAAAATGAGGTGGAGTGTAATATCACGAGCAGAATTTCTACAACAATAGAATATCTTTAAGATATTTCAAAGTTGGAACTACAGCAATACATGAAAATAATAATGGATGTTAAATGATAAATAGACTCATATGATGTGTTAAAAAAACATGGCCATCAAAGTAAAGCTACAACAACAACTTATACTTAATTTTAGGATCCAGAAATTTGGGGAAAAAGCAACAAAATAAGCCCCAAAAATGTTGTTACTACTATTTGCATAGTAAAGAGGAAAATAACGGTCATATCCCTATATCTTATGTCATATCGGACTCACATACCAAATGGGAGCAAACACAAATCACTCTAGCTTTAAGTTAAAGCGGATCTCTAGAATTCCAAGTATGGCTCAAAAGGCCCAAATCCCATGAATTTACTTATGCTAGATTTTAATGAAGTATAAAAAAACGTGAGTTTATGAGGTATTATCGATGCAATATGGTGTAAATATCGTAAATGGAGTGATATTACATAAAATCACGAAGAAAAAATGGAGAATAAGCTTCTTTTACACATTATGAAAATGACTGGCAAAGAGTTTCATGAAGGTACAAAGTGAAAAATATGTGGATCTGTTTAGATTTGGATGCTGGAAAACGTGAGTCTAGCTGAAGCTACTGAATACATACGAGTTGAAAAATATGAAAATTAAGGAGAATCCTTCTTACAAGGCTTCAGGAGAAGGGTTGGCCCTTTCACGAGAAACAAGCTCAAGATTGAGATTGGCGAGTCATGCATCATGCTGCAAGAAATGACGCGAGTTCTACAAGGGACTGCGTTTTAGTACGTTGAAGTACTTTGGCCAAGTTCCAGATGTGAAATACTACTAAGAATTCTTCCTCATGATCTCTCAAAGGGAAGAGAGCATCCTCCTACTGAAAAAAAAGTCTGTGGAGAGTGGTGTTGTGGCCGATCTGCAGCCTGCAACACAACGTTATACTATTGCGAGAAATAACGTTTGGTTATGTCGAAGGAGGATGCTTGGCCTCAGCTTTGGATGTGAGGCAAATCAGTACACTCCTTCAAGAGGCCTCTCAAGAAAGGATAAGGATTCCTAAGCAGGGGAAATCCTTGTGCTGATGACACTGCAACTACTTTTAAACAACAAGAGGTGCAGAATAGTATAAGAAGACAAATCTGAAATAAAAATCATAAGCATAAACTTGTTATGGCTCCCTTGCCCTCCCTTTTACAGCATGTGTGAGCCTTCTTTCCTTGGGCCCCACTCATTAGGGTTTCTTTCACACAAGGAATCTTCTCCCACTTGCGCAGCTGCATGTTGTCTCTATGGATGATCTCCTCCTCTCATACATGCGTTGTTGACTTGGTCAAAGCACTTGGCCTGTCACATCCATTTATCTGTTCACTACATGAGAGTGTGAAATCCAATTGCTATATTGATCCCTTTCACACCAAGAGGTTTTATGATGATTTTTAGTTAATTGTGGGTCTTCCCCCATTTATTCATCTACTAAGTGTGAAAATAAAAAATTAATATTCCCCTTGGTGCTTTGCTAAAGTAGGAATATTACATTCCTCCCTCCCAAATGTTTGCTTGTCCTCAAGCAAAATGCAAGGATGCTCAGCAGGACTTTCCTTCCAAGGGCATGAGTCTGAAATGTGTTTGGGGAACTATCATTCCCATTGTAAAACCTCCACCCTGAAATATCATCCATACTGAGATGAGTCACCTCCCAACTAGAGCAACTCCATGAAAGTCTTCCTCCACCTTTGGCTCCTGCAAAGTAGGTGGGCTGAAAATCTGAACATGGTCGAAAAATTAGCCTACCCCATGCTTTCCTCCTCTCCACTCATGATAAGTGTAGGTATGTGCTGATCTTGGGCTGCAATAATATGTTTTCCTCAAGTGGCAAGATGAAGATTAGACCTCCAAGGATCTCTTCTCCAACGTTGTAGATCAAGTGGCCCAAAACATCTCTCATATATGATGAATAGGACATGATCATCATATGATATCCAAATAGAAAATTTCGCTGAAAGTTTTACATGAGTGCTGAATGATACAAACAATGTCTCGAGTGGACTGCAACACGGTCTTCCTGCTTACGCTTCGGAAAATAGCATGGCAGTGATTTTTTTGACAAATGAGCTAGTTGTGTGAATCATCACATCTACTGGTGAATAGTAAATGCCTAAATGTGTCAGCGAGAATATAATAAATAATAAAACACTTTCAGGTTCTGTAAAGGATGCGTTGTCTCCATCATAATAGTTGGCAAAATTATGTTTGAGGGGCTCAACGATTATCTTTCCCTCTTGTGGAGCAATGCAACGTATGACAATGGTAGAGAAGATGAAAATACAGTGTTAGATATTCAATATGTCATAAACAATAATCTCTACCATGTGCTGAAAAGTAGAAAGTGATGCATGGATCCATGAATAAGTCCATGCTTCCAAGGAACAATGACATTGCTAGTCTATGCAAATAGGCTCTGTCAAACTCATAACTCAATTCATTTGTCACGATCATTGTCAAAGAATCCTTCAATAATGTTACTTGCAAATAGAAATCCCTCCCAAAATGGAAGTACTTCCTATTCATCCAAAACCAAGAGTAGCCCCTTTGCACCATGATAGTGCCACCTCTACTACGCTGACAATATGCATAAAGTATGAGAACAAACACCTTGCTTTTCCCAAGAATAACCCAAGCAAAAAAAAGTTTTCTTTGCTTCCTCATACCTCATCATACAAATCATGTGGTGACATGGTGAAAGATGTCGCATCAACACAATGCACCATACTTTGCTTCTCCATGCAGTGCAGGGTACCACATACCCTTAGAAAGAAATGATGACCAAACTCTTATGAAAGCATAGCCATGTGACTGGCAACATCAGATTATCATAGATTTCCAAGTGACATCAACTTCTATACTCATCATCCACACCCATCCATCCACATGTGGGTGCTTTCCTGTGTTCTTCCTTAGCTACTCTCACATGGGAAGACTATCATCCTCCCAAACAGTTTCTGCTCTTGCCTTTCATGGGATGTTGAAATGCAACTCCTTGGAGATCCTCTAGAAGATATCTCTCATCAGTGTCATCTTGAATCCATGAGGATCCCAAGTGTGATGAGAAACTCCTCCCAAAATGTTGAAGAAAATTTTTCAATCCATGATGTGTTGAGTGCACTCCCTAAGATATCTCCATGAGACCTTGCTTCCATCAGTGGCTTCCAAAACCAATAGGGTTAGGATGCACTACTGAGTGAAGTTTCATCTTTGGGCTGAGGGGAGTGCTCATTGAGAAAGGATTATCTAGAAAGGAAGAAAGGGTTTCTCACTTCAAGATGTCTGCCATCTGTCTTTCCATCACCATTTGCTATCATGAATAGAACGTTGCCATTTATTTGCTCCCATAAAGAATGGGTCCTCCTTTCTTCATCCTACTGCTCTTATACAACGCAGATTGCAACTCTGTTGCTCTATAATCAATGATATACAATAATGTGAATCCTCATAATATTTGTAAATGACAAGAGATGGAAACTTAAGCATACCTGTGGTGGAATGTGGGAGCAAGGTTTACCTATACTCAACTATGTTGGCTTCGCTATTATGGACATGAAGCTGCTCCTCCAAGGTTGCTGCTAATGACGTGGTACATAACTTCACTGAAGTGGTGGTGAGGTCTCCCTTTCTGCAGACCTTACTTCACAAATCTGTTGATCACCCTTTGAGTGAAATCCAGAAAAAAAGTAGATATTCTTGCATGTCCCATATGGGACTTGAACCACCAAGTGCTGCGTTACCACTCCGGTGTAGCGGTGAGATCTCCACGAGCTCTCTTTCCACTGCTTGGATGTGGCAGAAGAATGCTTCTGGTTTCATCACCCAAGTCTCTGCTGCATGTAGATGAGTCCATAAAAAGTGGACAATAGAAATCTATTGCCTCTCATCATCCCATAGTTGTGCAGGGTCTCTTTCCTTCTTCCATGCAATGAATTGTGGTAAATCTAGAGTTTCCTTGAAGGCTCTAGGTTTGGCTTTGTATTCGACAAGGTATTCATGGAATGCCAGATTCCAAGTGTCCTTCATGCCTTTGGTTTTCTCTCTTTGAGAATAGGAAGTTCATGGCTCTTCCTCTTCTTGAAACTCTAAGAATCTCCTTTGCATCTTTCTTCTTTATACTTCGACCTCCTTGGAGAGGTTCTCCACTGGATGCTGAAAAGTGATGAGATAAGGCTCATCTATTCATCATTCTGACCTCTACTCTCTTTGATGGAACTCACGGAGCGAGCCAAAGATCATAGCTTTACGATACTACTTCAATATCTCGGAATAGGGGAATTTCTGCAATAATAAGAATATCTTAGGATATTCCCAAAGTTGGAGCTACGGAAATACATGAAAAAAATGATAGATGTTCAAATGATAAATAGATTAATATCATGTGTTACACACACATGGCCATCAGTTAAAGCTATAACAACAACATACTTTGTTTTAGGATCCAAAAGTTGGGAAAAGTGACAAAGATAAGCCCAGTTGTCCAGCTATTTTTGCATAATAAGAGAGTAAAATAACAGGGTGGTATCCCTTAGACATGTCACATGTGACTCACATGCCAAAATGGGAGCAAAAACAAATCACTCTAGCTAAGTTAAACATATCTCACGAGTCTAGATATGGCTATAAAAGTCTAAATCCCATGACTTTACTTATACGATTTTCATTGAAAGTATACGCAGGCGTGATTTTATGAGGGATTATGATGAAATATGGTGAAATATAATATATGGAGTGTATTACATCAAATCATGGAGAAAAATGGAGGATAAGCTTCTTTTACACATTATAGAAATGACCGGCTAGAAGGGTTTCATGAAAAATTTACAAGTGAAAAATGTCGGATCTGTAGATACGGGATCTGAAAAATGTAGTATAATTGAAGCTTTGAGTACATAAACCTATAAAAATACAGAAAATGAAGGAGAATCACTTCTTACAAGATTTACGGGATAAAGGTTGGCCCTTTCACGAGAAAAGCAAACTCAGGGATTAGAGATTGACCCTCCATGCTACTCTGTAAAAATAGACACGATTCTGCACAAAGGGCTCCCATCTTGTAATGTTTTGGAGTACTTTGGCCAAAGTGCCAAGAATGTGCAATACGTTCTCAGGAATTCTTCCTCACTGATCTCTCAAAGGGAAGAAAGAGCCTCCTCCTACTGAAAAACAAGTGCTGGGAAGTGGTGTTGTGAACCCTCATTTGCACCTGCAACACGATGTTATATCTACGCAGAAAAATGCAGCTGTAGCTGAAGGAGGATGCTTGGCCTCAAGCTTGGATGTGTGGAAAATCTAGTACACTCCTTCAAGAGGCCTCTCAATAAAGGAGAAGGATTCCCTGAAACAGGGAAATCCTTGTGCTAGCGACACAAACAACTACTATCAAACAACAAGAGATGGAAGAATAGTCTAAAGCGGAACAAATCCGAAATCAAATAATAAGCATAAACTTGTTATGGCTACCTTTGCTCTCCTTTTAAACATGTGTGAGCCTTCTTGCTATGGGCCCCACTCATTGGGGTTTCCCTTCACAGAGAATCTTCCTCCCTCCTTTCACTACGCTTTGTCTCATGGATGATCTCCTCTCCTCTCATACCGTGCGTTGTTGACTTGGCAAAAGCTTGACCTTGTCCACATTTTCCCTTTTCACACAGAGAGTGTGAAATCCAGTTTGCTATAATGATCCTCTTTCAACGAGGGTTTTTTATGCTGATTTTAGTTAAGTATGGGTCTCTTCCCCCATTTATTCATCTACTAAGTGTGAAAATTAAAAATTAATATTCCCTTGGATGCTTGATAAAGTGGGAATATTACATGGAGGATGGAATGGTTGGAGTGATGTGAGTTTGACTGCTAATATGATATGTTGAAGAAGGTCTGAAGGATGAGTTGGATATATGAAGGATGAACTAAAGGTCCCATTATCCCCCATGCGAGAGTTGTCTGTCCCCATAGCATGAGAAAGGTGGCACTGCTTGCACAAATGACAATGTAAATGTTGATACAAAAAGCTAATGCAAATGCATGTTGAGATCTCAAAACCATATAGTCTTCAACAACTACATCCCACGTGAAATATTGCATATGTGAATAAATGGTGTTTATTTCGAACATAAGAGAAAAGAATCTTTGGATTACGACCATTAAGGAGGGTCGTTAACAATGCGAGATATCCCACATTTGATGTCAATGGGAATCAAGGCACTAGGTACATTCTACTAGCCATGCATGGATTTGTCAAAGTCGAATGGACTTGAGAGTTTAATCCACCAAGAAACATTGATGTATTTCCTTAGTAGATGATGAGGATACCTACCATTAAGGCATGCTCGGGCTCCCATGTGCCTTATCTAACCCTAACCTTGGTCCCCGAGATAATGTGTTGATATCGATGGGACAAGGCTTGTTGTAGACGAGTGGGCCTTAAGGAATCCCACATCAACCAACTTGAGTAAAAAAATAATGACTTGAAAAGATACATGGTTGAAGAACTCATACAAATTTACACAATTTATTGGGAACCTTGCTAGGTTTTCAAGAAAAAGTCCCCATTCGGTTGAGCTAGACAAGTTGTTTTTTCACAAAAGGACTCTCTCTTTACTATTTTCATTTGTTTATTTGTTACAATACTAACTTTCCTACTACATTGAAGAAGACACCCTCCTTCAAGTGAAAGAACTTCCAATGAAGCCATGTGCGGATCAGTACTAGAGGATAAATTCATGCTACATATTTAACATATGAAATTTAGAATATACACGATCATGAAATATCATGACTTTGAAATATGTGATACAAAGAGTATTTGAATATGAGAGTGGTACTTTGTTGGATTGTGATTTGGAACCAATTGTCGATGTAATCTTTGTGGTATTGGTCCATTTCTTCGTTGAACAACTCTAAAAGTCCTCCTTAGTCATACAGAGGAAAACTCGGATAATTGGTCATATGGAATGCATACGAGGCTTTCTGCTGGGCATGGTGAGAAGTTCCTTGATCGGGTTAGATGGGATGCTTCTCATTGGTTGGTACATGATTTCTCGATCTCCTTGGTAGATGGGTAAGAGGTATCAAGGAGAATTTCCAAATCTTCTTTTAAGTTGTGGAGAGATAGATAATTTCTTGAATGTGTTGGGATGGACTCTTCCTAAGAGGCAAATATCCAATACGCTATAGGATTTGAGAAAGTAATTGAGGGGAAATCCTTCGATATATTAATCATTCTTTGAATTTCTCTGTTGGTTGATGATCCTTGTCTCGCAACATGGATAGTAATTGAGTTAATGTTTTTCTTTTAAAGAACTTTTGAAATTTTTAACCTAGTGAATTAAAACTTGTAATTGGAATAAAACTTACCAAACTTGAACTCCTCGCTTGTAGACATCCGGACTTTGGAGAAACCCCACCATAGTGGATGCGTGGCTCTTCAATCATGTCTTAACGTACACTCTCCCGCCCTACGATTTCCATGCAGCTAGGATCACACAAAAATATTTGCAAAAGAATCTATGCTCCTAATACCTTTAGCACCTCCCAGGAAACAATGCCAATTTTTTTGGGGAAATTATATGTGTTATAATTCCAACATTAAAGTTATCAATGCAGGGGTTGTAAGACTTAGGGGCACAAGTACGAGGTAATGCAAGATGAGAACATATGACCTAAAACTAGAGTAAGAAAACAACTTATTGTTTAAGTACAAAATCGTTCACACACACTATAATAATTCATATGAAAAGAACACACCATTCGTTCCAATTTCTATTTCATTCAAACTTAAAATAGAAATTAACTTAATTCAAGAACACACTCACAATTATAAACAATAATTAATTGAAAAATAGACTATTATAATAGTCAATATAATTCAACACACCTCTTTATTGATTGTAAGAGAACCTTTTAATTATTATTGATAAAGAAACACACCATTCATTTGCTAGAAAATAAACCTCTATTTTCTAGAAAATAAACTTCTAATCACTACAACCTTCTCTTGTTGGAAAAAAAATTCTAATTGTGAATAATAACCTTATAATCACTATGGGAACACGACAATAATTTTCTTGAAAAATTAACCTTATAAATAATATAAAGAAAACACAACATGCACTTGCTAAAAAAGTAAACTTCTATGATAAAAATTCCTACCTATAAAATTCTATCTTCTCAACCATCTCAAAAGAGCCTTTAATTAAAAAATTGTAATCTAATTGATATGAATAATTTAAACACAAAATTCCTTATCATAGTCAAGAAATTCATAATAAAACCAAAAGGTAAATAGAACTAAATCAATCCATATCAAACTTAAGATTTCTAATTAGACAAACGAATTCATGTACATGTATGCTTCTACAAAGAGAGTAAAATGAGAAAACTTCTAACTAAAAAGTAATTATGTTGGCTGGAAATAAATCTCAAATGAAGACTACTTTAATCAACTTGAAAACCTCACACCGCTCACATTCATACGACTTTGACGACATCAGAAAAATAAATCACGAGTTCAGTACTGACAATAGCAATCGAACCTTCAAAGAATCTCGAACTTAACGTTCTGTTTTCTCACCAAATCACTCAAATCAATTAAATGATACTACAACTAGTTCGAAAACTGAAATTATTAATCTTCTCATTTTAAAAAATTTAAGAATTATTCATGTGTTATTCTTTACAAGTATTTTTCGATCGATGTATACTTCACAAGAATTATTCATGTTCGGTGTATGGGCATGTTCGAATTCAAAAGCACTTGTAAATTTGATCTCAATAAAATTACGTATGTGATTATGCCAATGATTCGAAACCAAACTACAAGTTTAATTAATAAATAATGAAACCAGTATTGTGTTCTGTTATTCTTGATCATTCTTCTCATAAACATGATGTTGCATAATTCAATTTTAAATAGGAAAAGTATGACCATAAAGCCAATTTCGTTTTGAACTCATGAAACAACGATTATTTTCTTTTTAAATTCATTTGAATTGAAAACACTCCTTTAAATGTTATTAACCATGAAAGTGTATTCAAGAAATAATATGTGCATCAAGAGTTGTTAATTAATGAAAATCCTCTCATGGTTTATAATAGTTAAAAAAATAAGATCTATTGTCTCAAATATGCAAAATAGAGAAAAGACTTTAAGTATAGAATACAGGGGAATCTCAAATCTATTGAGGGAAAACAACTTCAAACTAAATGTAAATATAAAAAATTCGGTAACCACGCTTCCTACGGTATATATTAATGGCGGGACTTGGTTTCGAGGTGGTGGTGAGTCCTTGCCCCTCTGGAGCAAGCCTAGATTAACTCAAATCACTTAAAAATCCAAAACCATAATCACTTACAACACTTTAAGTACATAATCGAGGTTGATATATTAAATCTAATCAAAAAATGCATTCAACAATTGGTACAATAGTCTTCAATGCATTTCCTAAATGCGTCAACTTAAAAATTATTCTACTATATATTAATCCTTCCCCCACATACATAAAAAGCATCGGACTTAAATAAGGGTTCAACGGATGAGAATAAACATAAATAATTAACTAGGAAAAAACAAAATAGATAACCATAAGAACTTAACAAGGTTGTATGAAGTCTCCGTGAACGATATGTAGAGGGATCATGGCATGATCTAATGAAATATCAACTCATTCTAGGACACATTTGTCGCCAAATAAAGGAGTAAATAAAAGCCAAATGAGAAGAGATCGGATGAGAATATTTATAGAAGATGAAAATGATTGGCCCAATCATGGCTGACCCACGTGATTGACTCCACAACCGTTAAGACCCCTTCAGTATCTGAACCGTTCGTAGACTAAACCCGAATCGTTTAGACCCATTCGGACCCAAAACCGTTTGGTGATTATGTACTTAAGAAGTAATTCTATAATTAAGAAGTGTTTTGACCTTAGCTTTCCTTTTCGTGATGAATGTTTCAGAATGGTTTCAGGTTACATGAAAGAGGGTTTTTTGAACATGATCCAAGTCTTGGAATGTCAATATTCTTCACCATTTGATCACAAATTTGATATTTTCAACTACAACAATTTTATTCCATACTCAACCCGTAGTAACTAGTTAAGCTGATTTGTGAAGAACTTTGGAAATGGAACATGAGACAAATGAAATTAGAAAAATCATCATTATAAAATGATGACTACATCATATATAATCATATAAAAGCTAAGAAAACTAATGATAATCAACCACTAGGAGCAAGTCATGAATTGACGAAAAGTGATGGAATTATGGTGTGAAATGAGTGCAAAAGTGTCAGAAATTTATGTTATGAATGTGAGGTAATATATAGTGGAAAATTGGGCATATTCAAGGCCCGTGCATTGTGATACCAAGAGTTGGAGAGATTTGAAAAAATATTATGAGAGGGAGATACTTGGAGAGTATCCAATTTCTTTGCAAATGAATTTGAAATTTCTAAACTAAATTACTAAGTAGCTCTCACCTAGTGGAGCTCACCATGAGTGGTAATGGGAGGAAGTGAAACTTATCTTCCTCAATTTGCCTTGGATATCTCTCTACTCCTATATTTTGGTACTATTTGTGAGATCTCACAACTCGAGGGATTCCGGGGGAGAAGTTATCCATGGATATGGTTGGGTGGAAAAACTCGGATGGTTCAAATGAGTTGGTTAAGGGACCAAATATGTATCATATTATCGGCGATTGGAGTTGAATATCTCTTCAGGGTATAATTTTTCATTGTCTAAAATTGTAGTATAGATTTAGCATAAAATAAAAAAGTATAAATTTAAATTTGTTTGTAAGTATATAATCTTGGTTTAAGCTTATGTTATGCTGAATCTTATTGTAAGTTGAAAATGAAGACTAAGAGTGGTCTATATGTATAGGGTGTTCATATCTCAAGATGTTATGGAATTATTATTGATTTATTTTATTTTACTAACCCTATTATTGTAGCATTTGAGAAAGGAAATCCATATATTGATTTGAAAGTAATTGCAATAAAGAAATTCCAAAGGACTTGGGCAAGAGATTCATGAGTTATGGTTTTGTTTCATTTTAATTAAAATAGGTAATTAGAGGCATGTTTTAGAAATGGTTTGAGGATATGTTCCCAAGTGTTTGGAATAATTTGTGAATGACAAATGCTATTATTTTTACTATATATGAAAATAATTATGCATGAATAAGTGCTAAATTACAGCCTCACGGGAGAAAGTAGGAAATTGACACATACCCAACATATCGCTAGAGGAATCATCGGATCAAACCTTAAAATAACAATGCAAAATAATGACAACCAAAAGTTTCGAGGAAAATAATTGAGGTAATTTTAAGTCATTATGTACTTACAATCCTTGAAAATGTAGATAACAAGTAGGGATACGTAATGCATTAAAATAATCATCAATGGTTGTAGATTCAAGCTTGCATGCCATCTATTTGACAAAATCATAAATGAGATGCTAGGAGTCGAAGATTTTGCTATTTTAAACAATTACATCCATGGGCGGTTTCATGATGATTAGGGAAAAAATTAGGGGGTATTCATATCAATTGGACCTATAGCCCCCGAGCTTCATTCCCAAGAAAACACTTTTCCAAACCTAGATCGTAAATATGGGAGATTTGCATTATTGTTTGCCAACTTTGTGTGTGCATGTTCTCAAGTTTTGGGTGAAAGAATAAGACGATTTAGTCCATATTTTAATATTTTGTTATTTTAAGAATTAATTTATAAGTTTTATGAGTTAAATAGGTTGAGGGAGAATCTTAGATTCATGTCAAATTTCCTTAAGAGATTATGGTTTCCAGGGTGTTTGACAAAAAATGCCTCAATGGTTGTAAATGGTGTGCATGCTTGAAAAGTATTTGTCAAAAGGCCTCAATGGTTGTAGATTGCACATTTTAAAGTGTTTTTTCAAAAAGGCCTCAATGGTTGTAGCTTGTAGATTTTATGCTTTGCAAAGTGTTTGTTAAAACTTCAATGGATGTAGTTTTTGTGCTCATATAAATTGTTAGAGTAAATATCCTACTTACGTAGCTTTTATGTACTAGAAAATTCATGAATAGATTATTCAATGGATGCAACTTCCTATATATGCAAGTTTTTGTATGAGTGTGAAAATTAATTTAACAATTTGCAGAATTGTGAATAGAGAATAGGACAATTGTTACTTTTATTGTCTACAACTTTCATTAAAAAAATGGTGGTTGTTGAAAACAATTTTACAGTGACTAATTTTGTAGAATTTTGTGCAAATGAGCATAATAAGTTTATTATGTGTTGCATGTATTCATGGGTGTGTTCTTGTGCTTCAAAGACCGTGAGAGAATAACTAATTGTGCCCAATTTATGTAGGTTCATTGTTTTACTTGGCACTTTTTAAAGAAAAAATATGCTTATGAATTGGTAACATCTATAACATTCATTATAAATTTATCATGATTGAAGCATTGAATTAATAATTGGGATTAGGGAATTTTAATTTATGAATTTGGAAATGTTGTTAGGGTCAATATATTTTGTGATTCCATTCATCAACATATCGTATTTATTAGATTTACTTTGATGAAGATAGGCATATTCTTCCATCGAGTTACCTTACTATAGGTAGGTTGATACTCATACACTTATATGTGATTTTTGTAATAGAAGCATGATAAATTTTTGGTTATGATATCAAAAGTCTAATAAGTGGAGCTTATTTAGCATACTATAGGAAATCAAATAGGTTGATCTAGCTTTAAATGTTAGCACATGGCGCTAGGTGGAAATTATTTTCAGTCTTACTTAGGGGACCCCTATCTATAAGTATGAAAAGAGCACATGCTATTATATTTTAAACTTTAGAGGAAATGTTTTTTTGAATTGAATTTAAGGGAAATTTATCCCTGACTTCTTATATTATATTCTTACATTGAAATAGTTGAAGGAACTTGATTACATGATAACTAAGTTAGTCATATAATGAGTAAAAAAAATAAAAAAATAAAAATTGAGTAATAGTATTCGATGTGACCTTTACTTCTCTATACTATTGATGGTTGGTAAGGTGGGACCTTACATATGGTATCAAAGCGAGTTACAACACTAGGGCCTAAAGGGCCAACATGCTTACTTGTAGGTTGATGATGTATGAATGCTAATTTTGCATGCATGTTGAGTTGTTGTATATCTTGACTTGGAAGCATATTGGTTGCATAGGGGATACTATTATTATTATCTCATTTAGAAACTCATGAAAGAAAAATAATGCTTTCTTATATTAGCAATATGTTAAAATACTTAAATACATGCTATGAAAGGTTGTGCTTGAGAAAGTCTAGGTTAAACCCAAGCATGCAAATGGCTTGATTGACAATCGATTAGTGAGATAGGTTGAGTGCATGCATGGTTTCATATATGTTTAATTCATAATTATCAATGTGATATGGGATTAGTAGCCAACTTTAATAGCTGAAAATGTATCTACCAAGAAAAATATTGGCTTAATTTGGAGTATAGTATGATGACCTTGGTGTGTATGCTTTGAGAATGTGTAAAACATGTAATCTTGAGATTCAATTAATGTGATGATTGAAATCATCATGTTAATTTTGAGTCTTTTCTTATCTACACTAATAGAAACTTAACATAAGCTACCTTGAAGGATGTCACTTTTAAATGTGAATGTATATTCATGAGTAATGTATGTGCATTAATTTGATGTGTTAAAATATGATTTGGGAATACATTATTAATGAGTAAGAATGTAATTCCTATGATTTCTTTGACATGATTTTGTGTATTTTGGGTTGATATTATGCATCAAATAACTTGAAATTACTAAAATACTAGGTTTTGGTATGACCTTCCTAATAAAAAAGAGGCTTAAATGACTTGTGTATGAATGGTTGTGGTAGCCATTTTAAGGAACACCTGAGAGTTATGTTTTCCTCAAGTTATGTATGTACTGTGGAATCCATACTAGCATATATCTATGAGCTAATGTATGAGTGTGGAATCCATACTAACATATATATATGAGATAAGTAATGAGCTAATGTATGGGTGTGGAATACATACCAACATATATCTATGAGCTAAGTAGGTAAGGTATGGGTGTGCAATCCATACTAACATATATAAAAGAGCTAAGTAATTCTTCCCGGTTAGAATGAACAAATTATTTTGATGTAATCTCATAGACATGATTAAGGATGATTGATTATGTGTAATTAAAGTTAAATGGATAGAGATTCATAACATAAATTTGCTACAAATGAAGATACTAATATTGATATAGTGAACACCATTAGTTGGTTTAGAATGTTTGGAATAAATGATTTTGATATATGGAGTCAAGTGTGAGCTAGGTAGCCATCCTTTAGTATTGTATGTGTTGGATTTAGGTAGAATTAAATTGATTTTCAAATTATTGAAATGTAGAAAAAATATTATTGTGATAAGTCGATGAAATATATTTTGAGATGCAAAACTCGGGAATATCCACAGTCTTCATTTTTAGTCGGCGTTTCAAGTCTAAATCAAGACTCATCTTCGGGACAAACCCGCTAAGAGTAGAAGAGATTAGGGTAAATAAATAGAGGAAAGAAGGAGATGAGAGAGCCGATCGGTTCTTAATTTTTAAATATTTGATTAGTTAGTTATTTATTTTAGTTTTTTCAAATTTTAACTCTAATTTTAATTACTGACACATTTTTATATTATTGTTTATTGAATTTTTTTATTTGTTACTATGCCCTATTTGTTATTATTTTAGAGTTAATTTTATTTTAAAAATTTAAATCTTTTTTACTAATACTAAATATTAGTGGTATTTATAAATATTTGAAAGAAAAGTTTAGGTTATTTTGATAGATATATTTTAATATGGAAAGTAACTAACCTATATTATAATGTGAGATTATAAATAATTCTAGATTTTTTGTAGTATTTGTTATTTATTAATATTAGAAGGGGTTATTTATTTTATTAAATTAATTTAAATTAAAAAAAATTATTTTTTTCCTTTTTTTATTAATACTAAATATTAGAGGTATTTATAAATATTTGTAGTATTTATAAATATTTGAAATTGATGTTACTAAAAATAAGGATATAAGAAATTTGTAGGTTATTTTTAATAGATATATTAATTAATTAGTTAGTTAATTATTATTTTTATTATTGCAAGTGAAAGGATAACCTATGTTATAATGGGAACCTATAAATAATTCTAAATTTTGTGATAATGTGGAGTTTATTGTTATTAATATTAGAAGGGGTTATTAATTAAGAAGAGCATCTTTTTTATTTTGTTAGATTTTATTAAAAGGAAAGAAAGGAGGTCTATTTAGGTGTATTTTAATATTTAAAAGAGGTTTAGAAAGGTAGCAGGTTAATGGGAGAGAAGGGTGCAAGGAAAGGATTTTAAGAGAGAAAGAAATTAGAAGGATAGAGGGCGAGTAGATGGCGTGAGGGGAGGAGCATTATTGTGAATGCGATGTGACAAGAAGGCGTGCAAGGAAAATGATGAGCGAGGAGGATGGAAAAGGTGTCGAAAAAATAGTTCGGGGGGGGCCGGTTTATTTGTGGGAAAGGACATGGATCCAATTCCCTGCTAACTTCTAAGCTTCCATCTCTATTGAGGTTGTGTGGGTGCTTAATGATTTCCAGGGACTTCATGCACTTTATGCTTAAAATGACGCTTTTCATTGTTAATGACCATTGCCTCCTCAAGGCATATGTGGTGACATGTCTTATTTGAGTGTTTGCTAAAGCGAGGTTTTGGTTCTTCCAAGTCTAATGTCGACACCATGATTTTTTAAGCCTTATTTTGAAGGTCCTACTGTTTCCCCAATATAGCATTCTCACAAGAATAATTAATTTTGTAAACCCCTTTTTTGTTGGAGGTGGTCGGGTCATCTTTGACAGATTTCATCCTCTGTCCGAAGGTCATTAGAGGTTCGAAGGATGCTCTAATTTCCTTCTTGGCTAGAACTTTGGCCATCTTGTCCGTGACCTCTTGGATATAGGGGAGATATGCTTTTGTTGTTGAGGAATTATCGCTTGTAATTCTTTTATTACCGGATCTAGCTCTTTGAATAGCTTTGTTAATGTCTTTATTACTATATCCCGGGTTTATGAACGATATTCTTAGATATTCTATTTCTTCTTCAACAAGAGTATCGTCCATTATTCGAAAGCTCGTGTGAAAAGAGTCAATACACCCCCATCTTTTGAGCGT